>JAHWFP010242383.1:20326-40508 GCA_023313725.1 Lithobius niger
AGGCCAAGGTCCTACCGCTGAGCCATACTGACACCCAAAAGGAAACGTCCATAGGCAGCATTTAACACGTGAATATGTACATATAAACACTTTCCAATCGCCACCGGTGGGACGCTTATTTGCTGCGCCATCCTCCATTATTTCACGTTTAAGTGTTCCATTCGTTTCACTTGATGTACATACAGAGAATGACCTGTATCTCTGTATGTACATCTAATAATTTTCTAATAAGTACCATGAATTCTAAACTCTAAGGGCTCGTTTACGCAACGAGACCTTCTCGCTCGCCGAAAGCTATTTGCTAGTCAACCATTATTTATTTATGATTAGTTTCCCGTTGCTACTAAATGAATGCGGTAATAGATAACAAATTGTATGTATTATAAATAACAACACGGATAAAGAACAAAGTGCTACAGTAATTTTAAACATTGCTACAACATTGTTGTCATTTCACGCTATTTTCGAAATTGCTCTTCTCGCTCAAAGTACAGCTTCTAGTAATGATGAAACGTCGGTAGAATAAATAGCTTCTCACAGCGAGAATTCAAAATCCAACATGGCGTCCATTTCGTGGCTATCGAATCGAAGACAAACCATCGAATGCCGGCATAAAAAAAACATTCAGTCGTCTTTTACTGCAGTAAAAATTGTTTTCTTGTTGACATAAATCGACGCTCAAATGTTGCAAGCATCGTACGCCGAGGCACGAGAAGAAGTTTGCGTCTGCGTCGTTGCCATGGTTACTAATACGCATAGACAACTCGAAAGCCGCATACTCCGGTAAAGGCGAGTAGCAGCCACCAGATTTAGTATTGATCAAGTAAAAACTAGTGAGCGAGAAAACTGTCGTTGCGTAAACGAGCCCTTATAGACTAATGCGATAAAAATTAAAATTATTTATTCCAATAGATCGCCGAATCAAAATTATAAGACACTAGCCTAAAAAATTATAAATTGTGATTTTAAAATACGAGAAGCATTCTGGTTTGTGACGACGCAATCGTTGACTTGATTCTGTCTCGTGTACTATTCCCAAAGCCAACCGAGACAGCAGCTATGCGAGGAACGCAGCTACCACCCCAGCCGACCTTGGCACTAGAATTGCTCGGATGACGATCTGTGCGTAGCTGTAATTTGGCACGCGGAATGTTATAAGGCAGACTGGGTGTCCCTTTAAACTAAACTAAATTAAACGGGAAAAAAACTTTTCTAGTTTTAGTCACCTCTGCTTCCCTTCCCGTTGGCAGGTTGATGTGATACATCACCATTTCATCTTTGTATTGAAAGTCATACGATTATAGACATGTCGCCTAATGTGAAAAAAAGCCTAAACCATTAAATTTTATACCATATCGGTAAATGTGATGATTCATGTCATTATCCGGATTCGGCTTCAGTGAGTAACCTTAATCCGCATTTGGTTGGGACCCAGTTTTGCTGGCTTAAGGAGATCCTTACTTGAGACACAGAAATGATTTGGTGCCACTTTCGAAACGGTGATTTAATAAAAATGGCTGCAGAATCAGGTGTGGCTAAGCTCTTCTAAAATTAAAACCTTTATAAAAAAAACTATGCTGCATTTATTGGAACAGAAAGAAAGACTTACTGGTTAAAGCAACATACCCCCTGCCTTATAACATACCGCCTGCCTCACAACACCCACGCGACGATCACATCCACGTATTTACCACAGCTAAGGTCAACTGAGACGGTAGCTTCGTTCCTCGCAACGAAAACGTAGCTACTGTCTCACTTGGCATTGCGCCTAATAGTCCAGCCAGCGTAAACCCATTGATTGTGTCGTCAAAAACCGGAATGCTTCTCGTATTTTAAAATCACAATTTATAATATTCTAGACTAGTGTCTTATACTTTTGCTTCGGCGGTCTATTGGAATAATTAATTTTAATTTTTACCGCATTAGTCAATTAGATTTTAGATCTCATGGTAATTATTAGAAAATTAGTAGATGTACACACAGAGATGAAACGTCATGATTATTGTACGCACGCAATGCATGATTTAGTGACGAATCGTTAGTAAATAAAGGTCCATTATATTCAACAGAAAATCTCCTAGACGCCACATTTAAAAAAGGATTTTTAGCAAGGGAAAGACTAACGGTAAGGAAATAGACCTTTGGGGCCGTACTTGATGTGGAGGATCGAGAAAAATGGCGCTGGGAGGTATATCCCTTAACAGAGCAAATCAAGCAAATTCCACGATTGAACCTCCCCTTTCTCCAGCAGGGGCTTTAGCTTGTATAGCCAAATTCAGTTGAAATTTGATTTTACATTGCCATTTTTGAAAAGGGAAAATAAAACCCACAGTATCCAGAGACAACCTCACATCGCGGCTGGAAACCGAAAGTAATGCAGAAATTTTATCGTATAGTTGACTGGAAGAACACTAGTTAGTCTACAAAATCAGAAGTACCTATCAATGAAAAAAAATTTGCTTATTATAAGTTCACAAAACAGCTGTGTATAATTGAATATTTTCATTTCTTCAAGTTCAGCACAGAAACACGTTTACTGTGCGCATCATAATAGTAATTAATTTTGTTACAGGAAATCTCAAAATGTCCATCAGCCTCTTCGCCATCCTCCTCTTTTGGTTGTCGTTTTCTTCTGTGGCCAGTCGACCACTGGAGGACATGATATCAGACACAGACGTAAATCCTGCTTCTCGACAAGAATTGCCTAACCCCCTACATAATGAGAGGTCGGAGAGACGTGATGGAATAGGTGGGGTAGACGTCATTCGTGATAAGCAGTTGAAGGAAGCGGCACTGCGAAGGCAGGAAGAACATCAGAAGAACATAAAAGGCAATGCCGATTTTTTAAAGGAAATAGGAAAAAGATAGGTCTGGTACCAACAGCCACGCTGGATTCGAGCATGGGACACTAGCAAGGTACAAAATTAAAACTAACTTAGACCGAGGGTACAAGGGAGGTTTCCTATACGTCGCTTTATCTTACGTCGACGTAGCTTACGTCGATGTAGTGCTCAGAGCGCTTTAAGAACCTCCGTGCACTCACCTAAACCCACTTTCAAGTCTCTTTATCTCAAACGACCTCGTTACGTCGATGTCAGGAGTTGAAACGCTTTAACAACCTACGTGTACCCATCCCACCTAAAACCCATTTTCTACATTGCTCTAAGGATTGCATTCTTGTGACTGGTTGAAAAGTGCGCGCGTAAACGTCACGAAACTAAGACGGCAACCTGTCACTTCATTGAAACGAAGTCGAAAGCCAGCTAGCTGAATGGGGACTTGGGAATAAAGAGGGGTTTGCTTGATGGGGGGGATTAGATAAACGCGACGAAGGAACCCTCGCTGTCGTTTTAACTCACTCCAACTAGAACCTCCGTGTAACCACCTCTCTCCTAAAGCGATGTGAGTTCAAGTCGACGAAAGGTAAAGGGACGTAAGATAAAGCGACGTAAAAAAAACCTCCGTGTACCCTCGGTCTTAGTTAAGCAACTAACTGAAAGAGGCTTACCAGGAAGACTGAGACGTTGCAACCAAGATGACAATGCTGCCTGCCAATTGCAATCTTCCAAATCGGCTCCTTTGCGTTCGTTGTTTATTTCTATCACTTACTGCTATATTGCAATTGTAACTTATTTCAGCGAGTTATTTGTTGCAAATTCTCTAAATATGTAGGCAACCTAACTCTACCTTTCATTACCAAACACATCAGATCACATTTTTTCAAATAAAACTGTACTTTGCATTCCTGCATGTGGACCATACCAACACTTTAAACAGACGTTCCCAGGTTCGGAGACAAAAGGATTGTTAGATCATACAATCCTTATTTTTCTCCCGCATCCTCAAGACTTAATTTTACGCTATAAACCATGACTTTGAGAGATGATGCATTATCTTTCACTTAATTAAAACCACCATCATTGTCCACTTTCCTTCATCATTCAAAATTTTATCATGACAAAGAGTTGTTATTGTGTGCGCGGCGTATCTTGAGTCCTGGATGTATTTTATGATCGGCTACGTCTTCCTGGAGGGAACGGCTTTAATCGACGGCCGCCATTGTTTTTGTAACCATTTAGGATATCAACAAGGCACTCTGCTACCAAAAACGTGCAATCGAGTATCTGTGTTCGTTCTGCACCGAACTCAAGATAGGACGTGCATACTTTAAGCCTCGTTATTGTTAAATAAATGACTCCAACATTCTTCACTAAGTACTACGGAGCTCTGAAAAAAAAAATCAGTTCACTTTGTGATTCCAAGAATTCTTGTAATTTTGTTCAAACATTGTCACTTACCAATTGTATATTTACAAGCCTCGTCATTACCAGTATAAGTGCTGCAGCTTCGCTTATAATAATAATAATAATAATAAGCAATTTGTTGCCGGAACAACAAGTCAACAGAGCAGCATCATGTGACGTCATATTGGCTACAAGAGAGATAGCTGCAAGGGGCACTAGATTAAAACAGAGGGTTAAACAATGGCACTTCTAGTCAAGGCAGTGCTTTGAGATCGGATTTCATAGGCTTAAAAAAAACTGAACGAAAAACTGAACGTAAACATTAATATACAATCAAACACCTTAGACAATTAATCTATCGAATGCCCCCCTTCCCTATTTTAAAGGGCAATCTATCACGCAATCACACAGCAAGGCATTTTTTTTTTTGCGGATGCCCAAAAACACACAGCACACGACTCCCCAAAATACAGTTGAAAAATATGAATCACCTGCGTAGATGAACCAAGGCAGTGAGAAAGTTTAGATGCAAGATTCATCTGTACTACTGATCTGACGTTAAACATATACGGCAGTGACACAACGTTGTATTATTGTATATAACTCTATGCTTGAGCCAGTAACTGGGATAGCTGCAAGGGTCACTGGAGGGGGAAAAGAAGGGCGTCTCACTGAAGACAATGCTGTTAAGAGTGGATTTCCTAGGCCTATAATGCGCGATTTTTGTCGATTGGTTGGCAGTTGCTGACATTTTTAAGCAAGTGGAATCTTTATTTTCCAATTACAACCTAGCAGCATAAGGGATTGGAGAAAACAACGTTTTTTTAAGCATATGAAATCCGCTCTCAAAGCACTGCCTTGACTAGAAGTGCCGTTGTTTAACCCTCCATTTTTATCTAGTGCCCCTTGCAGCTATCTTTCCTGTAGCCAATATGACGTTACATGACGCTGCTCTATTGACTTGTTGTTCCGGCAACAAATTGCTTATTATTATTATAATACATTATTATCTTGTTATGCCTTGAACTTTTTGGTTAATGTATAGTTAAATTTTCGTCCATATTAACAATAATAATAATAAGCTTTGTTGCTCGAGCAACAGGACAAACAAGGACTGAATGGTCGCTAACAGCAAGCCGAAACAAAAATCGCTTACATTAATGCTACCAATAAAGACTAAAAGTTATTCAATACAAAAATGATTTAAAACAATTTGTTTGTGGTATCATATCATTAATCTTAAAGCTTATCAAAATCTTACAAACAGCTTGAGGAAACAAAAAAAAATAAAGAGTAAAAATTACCCTCAAAGAGAAAAAGTTACTTCGGGTATTTGATCGTGCAGATTGTCGATTTAGCGTCAATGAGTGGCCTCGAGTAATATTTGTAGTGGATGGGTCGAAAAAATTAAGTGCTAATGGATGACGCCCGTGCACAATTTGGTACGTAAGGATAAGATCAGTCTTGGGGCACATAAGCTCAAGTAACTCACGGCCTGTTATTTGAAGGACAGTTCAATATAAGGGACGTTTCGCAATCCAGGGAGTCTAATATAAGTCTCATACAAAAGTAAAATAGGATGTCTATGGAAGAAAAATCCACAGTTTATGGAAAGAGCTGACGTGGAGCACATACCAAGCAAGTCACATTCCCACAGGTACATTAATTCTTTTTACATGTTCAACTTCTGAAGGATAGGTCAAACCCAGGCTATTTTTTTTCCCATAGTTCCAACATTTTCCCTTGTTACTTAGATTGACTGCTAATAGGTCTTGAAATGAAACATGTCCTAAGCTGGGACATTTTTTTGCAGTGAATTCCTGGAGGGCGATTACCGTTGAGAAACTTGTCACGTGTGCAGTTGACATATTAAGCTACTAGTCACAGCAAAACTGTGAGCAAATACGACTAAGTTTTTCCAGTCGAATTCCATCCGTGATTCTAACCTTTCCATGCTGGTTGTATGATTGACTGGACGGATGCATTTGGTGGATTGACTGCCACATTGAGTCACTGAGTCAAAGTGATTTGGGCAGATGATTGCATTGTTACTACTGCTGGTCGGTAAAAAGTCTATCATATGAGTATTAACAGAGTGCCGTAGGAATGAAGAGTGTTGGACAGTATTTACACTCTGACCCAGCATATGATAAGAACAGAGAATCAACTCAATGAATTTTTTTTACTACAAAAATTAGTTGAGTTTTATTCTCTGTTCCCATTATACGCTGGGTTAGGGTCTTAATATTGTTCAATACACAGTATTATAAAGTGCACAGGCCTTAAAAGGAATTAAAGGGATATACCTCCCAGCGCCATTTTTCTCGATCCACCACAACAACTGCGGCCTCAAAGGTCTATTTACTTACCGTTAGTCTTTCCCTTGCTAAAAAACCGTTTTAAAATGTGGCGTCTAGGAGACTTTCTGTCGAATATTGTTAACTGTATTTAAGAACGACCCGTAACTATATGATGCATTGCGCGCGTACAATAATCATGACCTTTCATCTCTGTGTGTACATCTACGAATTTTCTAATAATTACCACGAGATCTACAATCTAATAGACTAATGCGGTAAAAATTAAAATGAATTATTCCAATAGATCGCCGAAGCAAAATTATAAAATGGGATTTTAAAACACGAGAATCATTCCGGTTTGTGACGACACAATCGTTGACTTGATTCTGTCTCGTGTACTATTCCCAAAGCCAACCGAGACAGAAGCTATGCGAGGAACGCAGTTACCATCCCAGCCGATCTTGGCGCTGTAATTGCTCAGATGACGATCTGCGCGTAGATGTAATTTGGCACGCGGAATTTTATAAGGCAGGCCGGGTGTCCCTTTAAAAGATTGGCTTAATGCAGGGGTCCCCAAACTTTTCAGACTGACGGCCATACAGCACGGTTGCTTATCTTTTGAGGGCCGAATTTTTCCTCGTCTTGTCCTAGTGGGTTCCAAGTGTAGTGTAGTCGCCATATTGGCTCCAAGTATGGGTACGACCTAGCATTTGGAGGGCATAGCTACAAGGTGCACTACATAAAAATGGAGGGAAAAACAACGGAAGAGCGGATTTCTTAGGTTTAAAATAACGTTGTTTTCTCCAACAACATAAATCGCGCGTTTTAGGTCTAAGAAATCCACTCTTCACAGCATCGGCTTCAGTATGACGCCCTTCTGTTTCTCTCTGCAGTGTCCCTTGCAGCTAACCCATAAAGGCTCCAGCATAGAGTTATAAACAATAATACTACGTTGTGTCACTGCCCTATAGCACTAAACCAATAAGCCATTTAAACGTCTTAAATATCGAGAAAATAACAACATTGTACAGCAATATTATACAATATTATTACCACTATTATTATTATAGCCCTTAAACCCTCAAAAATCCTTACCCTCACCATTTTTTCTCCATCCTTTCATTTTTATCGCTCTTATTTTTTTTATTTTGTATTTTAGTTACGCTTTTTGGACATTCGTCACCCCTTCCCGCGATTCACGTCCAACTATTTTGTTTCATTCTCTATATCTCATCTTTACAATTATTTCTGATGTATTTACGGTTGCATACATGTTCTTTCTTACTCGCCTTTGGCAGATTGTGTTCCTAATTTTTCTGAAATATAAGAAAATCCAGCCAACCGCAGCCTTGAAATATAAATCGCATTATGTTAGCTGTTGGTTGTCAAGTAGCCATCTACACGAACCTGTAGTCAGGAGACAACCTTAGCTTTTGGAAAGGACGTTAATAAGTAAATTTCCTTTTTTTTTTTTTTTTTTAGCGACGTGGCCATAGATGACTCTTAGGAATCGAAAGTTAACATAATGGTTTTTTTTTAAGCTGTGGTAGACTGGATGTTCCCGTTGTAACGTATAATTACTTTGAATTAGGGTATAGGGAAAATTCAGTGTTCGCCATTTTTGATAATATCTCGCTCTGGATTAAGTGTTTTTGTGCTCATGTATGAGAGAATCGTTAATATTAATTAATTAAATGTTCTAATTTCTGTTTGTTTGTTTATTTCCAGATACGAAAACAAGCTAATTCCCTGTTTTAAAGAAAACTAAACACTGTTTTGTAACCAAGATTACTTTACAGCAAAATAAATTATTCTTGCATATGAGAGTATTTTTTTTATATTATCAAATGTGATTGATCTCCATTTTAAAGATTCATCTCCATCTCAGATTAAAAATGAACGTAGAAGATTTGCACTTAGACCAAAATATCCTTACTAACAAGCCGCTATCTATATAATAATCCTGGAAGCCGGCTAAAAGGAAGGCTAAAGCGAAAGGGAAGGCTAAAAGGAAAACCACTTCTCCCCTCCTCACTCCCGCATTGAAAATGCACTCTCCCACTCTACCTGCATGGAAACAGGAGGCAGGCATGAGTGGTCAATCAACTCAATAAAGGTTCAATCTAACAAGTCGTCGGGCCGAACAATCACTTCTCCCCTCCTCGCACCCGCATTGAAAATGCGCTCTCCCATTCTACCTGCATGCAAAGAGGAGGCAGGCATGAGTGGTCGATCAATCTGACATGTCGTCGGGAAGAGTGCCGGAAAAATGTCCCGGGAAACTTTTAATAGCCTATAAAGTTCAAAAACTTTGTAATCATTAAAGGCTGGGTACGAAGGTGGTCAACTGGTATCTAAACTCATCCGTCTCGTCCACTCTTATTTTCATCTCTGTAACTTGTGGTGCAGTGGCAACCCGGACCACTGCGCTGTGACTGAGGGTGGCGCTAATGACCAAGTTGTCGACGCGCCATTAAGCCTCAATCCCCCCCCCCCCCTCTTATTTTCACTGACATAGCCTACACTTCACAGTTCGTGTTGCTTTTAACATTTTCGGTTAGTTTGCACCACACTTCAAGACGTTACAATGGACGTTTTCGGCCCCTTGACCCGTGTGAGCTGGATCCTTATACGTTCTTTACCAAGTTTTATCGTAATGGTCAAGAACAACAGTCCTAGTTTATTCCTGAGCTTTCAGACCATCATGATACATCGTTTATTCCGCTGATATTCTAATTCCTCACAATTGTGATCGTCGACAAAGTTGTATCCTATTTCATTAACTGTTTAAAAGGGTCGTTTTCCTAATCTGGTACTCACAGTTCACAACCTATTCAGTGTAAGCTATATAGGGATAGATCTGAGATATGCTAAGTCTCTCGTCAGTTAACTCTGGACGACCATGCATTACTTCCCAACTAGCCTTGCTATCGGGATCTGTTTCTCAGTTTGTCTTCCATCCAAAGAACAAAAGATGGTGTGTTGTATTATTCAGCAACAATTGTATTGTAAAATTCCTTTATTGTACTCATGAACTCACCATGCCTACAACAATGTATAGCATAGCACCCTCTTTAACAATGCCTTGGCATCCCCATTCCAAAACTGTCATTCCATTCCCAGCTGTCAAACCAGTAAGTGACTTGCGAAATTGATAATTGGAAATTCTGTCTCCCCTTTTCCTCCACTAGTCCCAATTTCAGTCATCATGCCCCCAAAACATCACCTGTCTTCATCCCCATCTCATTAGTTGCTTTCTAGCAGCTTAGGCAGTGGCAGGCGAGTCTCTTGCCCATCTAAATCCTGAACAATAAACATCATATCCCTAACATTACCCACAATTCTTTCATAAGTAATAATTCCGCCAGTAATCCAGCCCTTGACGCTATATCTAGACAAACCGTTCCCTCACTCGAATTGCATGGATGTTTCACGGTCTTAAGTATTTTGAGTTGAACAACGAAAGTATTAAATGTTGCAAGCAGGTAACAGAGCATTAATAGGAGTACAGTCACCTCCCCAAGAGGTTTGAACATCTTCTATGAACACTGAACAACGACTGGACGACTCAGAAGAGCAATGCGTCCTTTTCCTGCCAAATCACTGGCCCAAATGCAATTGACTTGTATAGGAAACGCCATCTTGTGTAAGCATCATGTGACCAGCGTGTTACCAGCAAGATTGAGACAAGGATGAATTAATTTATTCCACTTCTGTGTATGCCTTTATACGCTTCTTTCCGACCACTGTATTTATATTTTGTTTCCAACAATTTCTACGTTTTGTGACTTTGGAAAGAAAAACATAAAAGCTAATAAAGGGAAAAAAATAAGAAACTAATTTCTAGTAGTGCGAATAACATCAGGCGTTCGTCACGTGATGCTTAAAAGAAGATGGCGTTTCCGAGATGGTCTACTGATGAGTTTGGAGGCGTTTAGGCGCACAACGAAACATTTTGTCGTAAACTGTCTCAACGTGCTGCAGACGTCTCAAAAACCATACACTTAACCACACGCGATACATTTGTCTAATTCGGTCTCATGACATGACATTTTGTCGAAACCTGTGTCAGTATGCTGCAGACGTCTCCAAAACCATAGAAATTTGCTGAGCGCTACACACCGGATGTACAATAAATTTGTATTGCCTCACCTTTGTACGATTTTTTGCTGAGAATTGTTATTACGACCAAACCTTGTGGGGGATTCAGTTTTGAACATATTGGTTTATGTTTACGGCATTATCTATGGTATTTGTTTTAAGGCATGTTGATGGGGTAACTGAAGGACAGAACAGCAAAAAAATACGGCAAGTCAGGGTTAAATTTTGCTAACTACTCAAATTTTCGCGAAGCTCTTCTTTTTTCCCGCTCGACATGGTTGGGCTCTGGGTGCTCAAAATACTTCTCTTTCCAATCGCATGCATGATCAGGGGCAGCACTTCAGATACTCTCAACGGAGTGGTTACTATAATCGAGGCACTATACTCGCATGCAACAAAAAAGTGTTACGAAAACTAAAGGCAAAAAAAAAACCGCATCTTAATTTTTATTTTCCAACTGATCGAATGATGATAATAATTAAATATGGTTAGAACTGTGGCGGTATCAGATTGCCTTCGAATCTCTAACTTTCGTTCTTGATTAATGAATTCTTGGCAAATGCTTTTTCATAGTAGTTTGTTAATTATTCATGAAAACAGGAGTTTATAGTAAAAAATTTATCCGAATTTCCCAACCAACTTTATGTCTTCACGGATGGTGGAAGTGCTCCCGATCACCCCCCCCCCCCCCCCCCTTCCTGTCGCTACAGCCCTAGCGGTAGGTCTTTAGGAGCACTGTAAGTTTCCCTAGCAGGGTAATGGAAGGCGCGGCCGTAGCGACTGTGCTCTCTCCCCCCACAAGTTACCACAAAATACCTTGCAGCACAAAATATAGTCGAAAGAATACAACTACGACGGAAGAAATGACAGTAGGATATAAATAAAAAGCAAAGCTTCCAGGGTAGGGGTTGGGGGGGGGTTTATACGGGGAAACGGGAATTTATAGTGAAAAATGTATCCAAATTTCCCAACCAACATTATGTCTTCTCGGATGGTCCAGGTTCCCCGTATTACCCCCCCCCCCCCCCCTCTCACGAGTCGCTACAGCCAAAACTACCTATATGTAAA
Source organism: Lithobius niger (assembly GCA_023313725.1). Taxonomy (NCBI): domain Eukaryota; kingdom Metazoa; phylum Arthropoda; class Chilopoda; order Lithobiomorpha; family Lithobiidae; genus Lithobius; species Lithobius niger. The sequence goes on from JAHWFP010242383.1 coordinate 32,040, forward strand.
AGACTTAACGCTCGGTTTCACGTAGCATGCCATAGACGCGTCGTGCAAGCGTTGCCCTGAACTGAAAGCACGAAGAACGAAACCCCAGTCGTAGCATTGATTAGTGTTAGCGGGATGCACAAAAACGTGATATCTTCTCATTATTAGATTTACCGCTGTTGCAGCGCTAAACGAACATTATTTTACGGCAATGGTGACTATAATTGAAGTCTTCGGACGATTTACTGCTACGTCAAAGGATCGTTTAACACATTTTTAATGAAAAATTGAAAACGCCGTAGCGTATCATACAGTACAATACACACGTACCTTGGTTGCTTTTCTGCTTGGAATTCATGAAATTAAACCTCCGGAGGCTTTGCTTTGTCGTCGAGTGAACAAAGAGGTATCAAGGCCTTTTTGTTGAGTTTGAAGCATGACAGAGTGCTGGAGCAGCGGGATATAGACTCAGGTTTTGTGTCAGATGGAGTATATGCAAGGGTGCTGGAGCTGGCTGAACAAAGAGGTATTGATGAACTAGACTTGAATCTGTTTGGTGTGTCGGACGGTAATGTTGAAAATGGTAGTTTGGGCCAGCCATTGAACCAGGAGCACAACATAGGGATTGGCAACAATGATCAGCTCAACAATGAACAGCCTAACAATGTGGGCAACGCAAACGGCAATACTAATGCTGCTTTTAATGCTACTAACGTTAATGATGTATCTTTGGGTTTGGTTGAAGATGGAGTTTATGTTAGGCGGGGAGGTGATTCAGGTCCTACTATACAGAAACGGCCGTCCTCTTATGCTGGTGCTGTCCACAGGCGTCCAGCTGGTTTGGCTGCTAAAGGCGTGGATGACTCCAGTCTGTTTGATTTTGAACTGGGTTTGGATGACAGGAGTTTGACCTGGGTAAAGAGGTTGTACAGGGGGCGGACTTTCCAATCATGACATGCACAGTTCTGTAGTGACTGTTGCTGAACAGGCGGGTAAGCCTTTCTTCACTGTTCATGTAAGGGATGCCCTTGCAGATCTGGTCAGTTTAAAGCACGTCTCGGGGATTTGTTGGCTTCGAGCGAATAACGTATTCCAAGTCAGTTTCTCAGATGCGACGGCGAAGCAGAAGGTGGTGGCGGCGAAGGTTTTGTCTTTGAATGGGTATGTGGCAAGTGTTTTTGGCCTCCACGAGCGTCTCCTCCGTGTGAGGATCCACTGGCTTCCCCTGGAGACCACTGCTTCGGATATTGAGTGTGCGCTGTATGGGGAAGTGTTGAGCCACAAGCACGAGTTCCACGGAATTAAAGGGCTAACCCACTGCCATACTGGGGTCCGTGTCGTAGTTCTTCGACTTAGAAGTTCGGTTGTGCTTGATGATGTGCCTGATGTTGTTGGTGTTAATGGAGTCCCGGCGTTGCTGTCAGTGGCCGACAGAGCCCCGCGTTGCCTCCGTTGTGGAACGCGAGGTCACGTTTCTCAATTTTGTCCGAACGTGTTTTGTTCCATTTGTAACTCTGCGTTTCCTCGCGACTCCCCGTGCACTCACGTGCGGAAGCGCGCCGACCGTCAAGCAGCTGCAGCTGCTGCGGGTGGTGCCAGTGGTGATGTGCGTGAGAGAGAGAGTGGTGGTGTGCCTCTAGTTGGTCAAGCTGCTGTTTCCGTGTCTGGTGCTGTTACGGAGTCTGATGGTGTGGCTGTGGATGGTGTGCCTGCCGTTCCGCCGGCTGGTGTGTCGGGCTCGGACGGGCCCTCTGCGGTAGAGTCGGCAGTTCCATCTGGTGAGTGGTCGCAGCAGCGGAGAAAGCGCAACAAGAAGCGCCCTCGTTCAACGAATTCGCCCCCCTCCCAAAAAGTTAAGGTCCTAAGCTGCAACCAGTTTGACCCTCTTGGTAGTGACATGTGTTCAGAGGAGGTGGTGGATGTTGGTGATTCCAGTGCAGAAAATGAGGCTGGTGCCATAGGTGATGTTTTCAGCAGTGTGGGTGTATTGGTCCGTGCTTGTAGTGCTGAGTGTGTAGATGTGTCCAGTGCTGTGGTTTGTTCTGATGTTTCAGCAGTGGCTGGTGACTCGACTCCAGGGATTTCTGACAGCGCCAGTGTTAACAGTGTCGTGGTAGAATTCTCGCAGTCATCCAGTCAGGGCGTAGTGGAAGGTGTTGTGGAGTGTGTGGAAGGCATGTCAGTCCTTTTTGGCCCTGATGAGGTGGGGTCTTAGCTGACGTTGCAGTTTGTTGCTGTGTGTTTGTGTTTAAGCCTCTGACTTTCGTATTTTGTACATGGAACACCAGGGGGGTTCTTAATAAGATGCATGAGGTGGAGGAACTCTGTTACCGAACTAGTATTTTGGGCCTTTTGGAAGTTCGTCTTCCCCCAGGCGTTTTGTTATCACTTGCTGGTTATATTGCATTTTCTGGGGGTGGTAATTCTCATGTGCGAATGCTGGTAAGTGATCGCTTACCGTGTATTGCGTTGGTATGTCAGGGCTGTCCGGGGATTGATTCTTGTGTAGTCAGAGTGTGGTGGGGGACGGAATGGCTGACATGCGCAGCGGTTCATGTTACTGGGGGTGTCCGTAGGGCTGAGTGGGTTGGGTGGGTGAAGTCGCTCCCGGGGCCACTTGTCATTGGGGGTGACTTCAACGCCCACCATTGGAGTTGGGGCAGCCGAAAGTGTGACACGAGGGGAAGGCTGTTTGATTCGTCCTTGGAGGAGTTGGGCCTTTTGGTGTTGCAAGATGGGTCACCCACCTTTGTCAGGAGGTATGGAGGGGTGTTCCAAGAATCCGTCATTGATCTGTTTCTATGCTCTGGCAGTTTATCCGAAGAGTTTTCATTTGGGGTCTCGGATGACCTCAGGGGCAGCGATCACTTCCCTGTGGCGCTGTCCAGGGGAGGAGATTGGAGTTCTTGGTTGCCAAGTGGCCCCACTTCCATGAAGTGCCCTGTCGCCCCCGGGGCTGTCTTAGGTGATTTTGCTCCATGGATGGCTAAGTGGTGTAACTCGGGTCGGACTTCGAGTCGTCGTGCAGGCCCTGGTTCTAGGGGGCAGGTGCAGCCTGCATGGTGGACTGGGACCTGTACCATTGCAGTTCGTGACAGACGTAGGGCCTGGCGGAGGTTTTGCAGACAGCCCTCTGATGTTCGTTGGTATTTCTTTTGTGGGATCTCGGATGAAACACGGTTCATCCTCCGCAGGGAGAAACTCCTTTATGGTCGTCGGCTGTGTGAGACTATCTCTCAGGGCTGCCGCCCAGCTCAAGTGTGGAGCTTGCTGCGGCCGCTCGACAGGACGTCTGTTGTGTCTTGGGTCTTTGATGCAGGTGGAGTGGTCTTGCGAGGTGCGCAGATGGCGGAGGAATTCCAGCGGAATTTCTCCATGGTGTATAGTTCCCCACTGGGGCCTAGGCCCAGTGCCAGACTTCAGCCGAGTGTTGACCATGCATGGGCCGCTCACACTGACAGCCCGTTAGAGAGTGTCGAACTAGATGCTGCTCTTGCATCCTGTAGGGTCGGTGGTGCACCGGGTGTGGACAGGGTGTCTTATCGGCAATTGGTCGATCAAGGGGTGGAGGCACGCCGGGACCTACTTGCCTTTTTTCAAACTAGGTTTGCAGGTGCCCCGGTTCCAGAAGCCTGGCTATTTTCTATCCTGACCCCTGTTTTGGGGAGGGGGAAGCCTCGCTCCTCGGTGGTTAGTTATCGGCCCATCGCCCTGCTCTCATGTGTTCGCAAGGTTTATGAGCGCATGTTGGCGGGGCGTCTGGAATCTCATCTGGAGTGCAGTGGTAGGCTGTTTGACAGGCAGTTTGGCTTTCGCAAACACAGAGGTGCCCAGGATGCTGTACTCTTTCTCGAGTCAAGCATTAGAGAAGCCTGGGTGGATGGGTGCTGTGTAGCTGCGGTGTTTTTGGATATCAGAGCCGCTTATGATACAGTCGACTTGGACTGGGTTGAAGCGTATCTCCGGAGCATGAGCACTGGAGACCAGCTCGTCAAGGCTATTCTGGGTCTTCTCCGCAATCACAGTTACGCGACCAGGGTGGGTGGTCATTGGTCTGGAGTTAGACGCACGGACCGTGGCTTACCCCAGGGAAGCTGTCTAAGTCCTCTGCTTTTTGCAGTAGCCATCAACGAGGTTCTGATGGAGCTCGCTCTCATAACCAACGTGGTGGCTTACGCCGATGACGTCGTGGTGTGGGTGGTTGGGCGGGATGTGCCCTCCCTCTTGGCGGAGTTGGAAACTGTTGTTGCACGGGGGCAGGATCTTTTGGCCGTTAGGGGCCTGGCTTTGTCGCAGGCTAAGACGGAGCTTGTGGAGTTTTCTAAGTCCCCATTCGTTCCGGTGACGATGCATGTTGGCTCTGTCGTGGTGACTGCATCCCAGAGCGTTCGTTACCTTGGTGTCCGTCTGGACTGCCAGTTGACGCGGTCTGAGGAGGTAGGGGTGGTCAGAGAGGCACTAGTCTCGAGGCATAGGACCCTCAGGGTTCTCTCCTCCAACAGACTTTTAGCCAAGAGAGCTGTCCTGTCGACCTTTTACAGAGTGTACATTAGGTCAGCAGCTGACTATCATTTGCCATTTCTTGCTACGAGTGTGAGGGCGTCGGAAAGGGTGCAGGTTGTTGTAAATGCTTGTCTGCGAACTGTCACTGGATGCTTGCCTTCCACCCCGGTTCCGGCGTTATTGGTGGAAGCAGGGGAACAACCGGTCCGCATCAGAGCGAGGGAGCTTCTGGCAGCCGTTTGCCTTCGGGCCGTGGCTAGGGGTAGGGCGGATCCCATTGCAAAAATTATTTGCGATTACGGCTTGTTGGGCCCGCTTGCAAGGCAGCACTTGGGTTCGCTGGGTCTGGGTGCCTCCTTGCTGGGGGGAGACTGCCTGAAGAATTTTCGGTTGCCCATGGTGGTCCGCCCGCCAAGTCCCTGGGAGTGGTGTGGTGGGCTTGTAAGTGTGTTTCACCTTGGGTGGGGGTCTCCGTCCATGAATGTGGATGGGGAAGTTCGTGTCTTTTGCGACGCCTCCTTTTGCCAGAATACGTGGTCAGGTGGAGTGGGTGTGTTTGTCCAGGATTTCAAGTTGTGCTACTCACGGCGGCTCCACTTTGTCCCGTCGAGTTTTGTGGGGGAGCTTGTAGCGCTGTCTGTTGCACTCGATATTGGTCTAGACCTAAGGGTGCCTCGTCTGGGGATTTTCTCAGACTCTGCAGCGGGGATCTCGTTCCTCAAGCGGTCTTTTCAGTCGTTAAGGGTGTATCACCCCTTGGCCCTTGAGATTGGGGTTAAGCTTCGTCGAGCAGAGCTTGAGGGTTGTGCTGTCTCTGTCCGTTGGGTTCCTGGCCATAGTGGAATTCATGGCAATGAGGCTGCAGATGCCCTCTCCAGAGCGGACAGCAGGGACTTAGTCACGTGTCCCCTAGCCCATCGGGACTTGTGTCCCGTTCTTTGGGCGCTTTCCTCAGCTGAGTGGCAGGCAGAGTGGGAGGGCGGTGTGAACGGTAGGCACCTCTATGCTTTGCACCCGTCAGTGTCTGTCCCTGCTCCACTTGGGTGTTTCTCCAGGCGTGATGCTGGGCTCTTGTCCCGACTTCGGACGGGGCATGCGCTCCTCAATGCTCACATGTGTCGGTTGGGGTGGAGGACGTCGCCTCTGTGTGGGTGTGGTGAGGCCACGGAAACAGTGAGCCATTTCTTATTGGAATGTAGGCGATGGGCCCAATTTCGGCGGGTTGCACTGCGGACCTGCAGTGGCCTCAATGAAGTGTTAGGCATCCCACTTGCTGCCGGGAGATCGAGAACCAATTTCCGGACAGTCCTGGTTTTCTGCGAGGCCACCAGGCGTTTCTTAGACTAGGCTCAAGTGTCCGAAGTTGGTGGTGGTAATATGTTGGTTGTTTGGCATTTAGTTTAGTTTTAATATTAGCATTAAGGTAGGGTTAGTCTTTAGAAGGAGTGTGTAGCTTTGTGGCTTGTAGGCTCCAGTAAGGTTGAAAAATAAATAATAAATAATAAATAAATAAATAAATAAGAGGTATACGTAGCATGAAGCCATTGTTGTTAAACTTTAATAATTTGGTGTCAATGCAGTGTTTTTAAGTTTAAAATCCGCGTATCGCGTGTCACACGTACCTTTCACAGTTCAGTCCGCATGCTAGAGCAGTTCATTTTTGGGGTGTAAGTAGCGCGACTGGTGGCAGAATCGATGGCTAACTGGACGACGCGTCGAATTTCTGACGTTAAGCCTTTACATCTAGGTAGCCTTGCTACTACAGTAGCTGAAGTTCTTAGGGAGCGTTGTAAGTTTCCCTAGCAGGGTATTTCAAGGCATGGCGCAGAGTCAGACTGGGTTGGAAAGGGCGCCTGTGCCATTCCTCGAAATATATGGGGAGGGGCGCCATGCATCTTACAGGAAACTTCAAGTAATGGTGCCTCCAACAGTCAAGGGGTTTGAGGAAGCACTGTGATCTCCACAAGCAAAAGCATATAGTCCGGAGGTCGAGCCAAGAAGCTTTATTTATTTTCATATTCTGTGGTCATTTCTGGCTTCGGAGTGGGTTGGGGAGAGGGAAGTGAGTTTAAGAAATGCATTAAAAACCTAAGTAAAAGGAGAGAGAAGAGAGAAGGGAATTATTGCCTGAAAGGAAAGGGTTTCAGTCGACAAGGAATCCAAAACCAATCATTTTTCTTGGCGGAGAGGATAAAAAAAATAGACTACACCAAAGGGGCGCTGAAAATATGGCAGCCTAGGGGCGCCTGTGCCATTGGCACAATGGCACTATGGCCAGTCCGAGCCTGGCATGGCGTAACGACCGTGCTTCATACCCCCCACCAATTGCATCGGCCATGCCTCGCAATACAAAATGTAGTGGAAAGAATAAACTACGACACAAGAAATGGCAGTAAAAAAGCAAATCTTCCTGGGGAAAGGGGGGGGGGGAGGCGTATCCGCCCCGTACTTGGCCAGGGAAACTTGCATCACTTCCAAAGTTCTATGAGCTGAGCTTAGAAATGTAACGATTCGGAATCTGTGCGGTGGTACAACACACGGTACCCACTTTAATCCCCACTGGCACAGGTGCCTTTTCCGGCCCATACCAACTCTGGTTTCCGAGTCAGCCGAGACATTAGATAAGAGGATCTCACCTGAAAATCTCTGGACTGGTGCTGAGACACGATGACCAGTAACTGGGCCGAAAATTTGAACTGGTGACTGACCAGAGCCAACTCTGTTGCCGTCTACGAGTCAGTCAAGGAAGCCTTTTAAGTTTACATGCTGGTATTTATGATCTAATTTTTCAAGAACGAATTTAAATTGTTACTATGCGGAGACAGCGGCGCATTCACGTTTACGTAATCGCAGCCAGACGTCATCATGAGTCGAGGAAAAAGATAAACAAACGACAGCAGTCAGCAGTTTAATTGTAATAATAGTAGGCGCATGTCGTCATTGATTAACTGGTAAATTGTTTGACAGGACAATGACTTTCTAATTTATCTGCGCAGATTGTAATATTTTATCGTACCACGTCGCTCGCAATAACTCTACAGCAACGGAATAAAGTTTAAAGTTGGTCACCTACTGATAAGTCGTAGTCTCTGGACTTGAAGCAAAATGAAGAATTCTTCAGCAATTTTGTTTTGGACCGTCCTTATAGCTGCAGTTTCTGCGGGTAAGTCACATTTCATTCATTGTTTTACCTGTCCAAAGGACGTCCTGATCAAGTCACGTGGTAAACACTTCCAAAACTTGGACCTCTTGGATACACTCCAGATTTATTGGGGAAAGAATGTAAAAATACGTTTTCGCAAAACTTCAAGGTTAGTAGAAAAACACTGTATGCTTAGTTTTATTTATTTTGAACACTGTCGGAATTACGATCATGTACTGACGGCGCTAGGGGTGGGCGAGGGTGGGCCATGATATCCCCCTAAATATTTTGGTGTTAACCTTCCCCCCCCCCCTCGACCCAAACACTCAGGTCACCACCAGAAAATTAGATAATACAAAAAAACTTGCACGGTAACTCAAATGAAATCAAATGAATAAACTGAGCTAATATTTTTTAGTTTAGGTTAAAAATTTTAGCTTATTTATTTATTTGTTTTTGTAGCAACTTTGCAATATATACATATGTAGCCTAACTTATTTTGTGTGTTTGTGGCGTATTTTAGAAAAAAATCTGACTACATTGAAGTTTACGTTAGGTTCAAGTTGAATTAAACGGGACAAAAGTGTCGAATGCACCTGCCTTTAAAAAAATTTTCTTGGCTCACTCTGTCCCCAGATGTGCCCTCTGTCCCCCCCCCCCCCCAAAAAAAAAATAATAATTCAGTCCTGACGCCGTCACTGCGCTCATGATGTTGAAGCTTACTGTGAATGCTTAGGGAGTTAAACCACTTCAAAATTGGTTTTAGTTGAAGTGGTCATAGCGGAAGGGTTCGGACTAGTTAGCAAAACAAGTGCACCTGGTCAGTGACTGGAAAGAGGGCTCTG
>JAHWFP010242384.1:9295-44121 GCA_023313725.1 Lithobius niger
TTAATTAATGTAAATTCGAGTGCTGGAGGGGGTGGGACAAATTATGGCAAAGAAAAACTTGAAAGGGGGAGGTAAAATTTGTTAAAGACGGAAAATGCATTTCAGGGTAGGGGAGAAGGATAAAATGTCATGCGAAATGGTGGAAATTAAATACGTAAAACGGGAAATTGTAACCTGGAGGGACGGGTGTGCGGTGGGGGGGTTATAAACAAATTTAAAAAACTGACTACGGTTCAGATCATGTGCTTTCTTAAAAAACGGGACGGAAAGCCAATGGGCTCGAGATTGGTTAAATAAATACGTATGCAAACCTATTTACGTTGCCTTTTAGACTTATATGTCAGACTGCTTGAGCGGGGAATCGAACCCAGGACTTTTGAAACCAAAGGCCATGGTCTTACCGCTGAGCCAGACTGACACGGCCGTCGTTAAATGCTGCCGGAGGACGTTTCCTTTTTAAAGGCCGTGTCTGTCTGGCTTAGCGGTAGGACCTCGGCCTTTGGGTTCAAAGGTCCTGGGTTCGATTCCCCGCTCAAGCAGTCTGATATATAATTCCAAAAGGCAACTTAAATAGGTTTGTATTCGTATTACTTAATCAGTTGATAGGCGCTGTCAGGAGCTGGTCCTCAGATAATCGAACCTTTCCCACTCTATTGATCCCCTATTAGGGTGGAGTGAAAAAAAACTTTTTTCGGAATTTTTAATAGCTTGGGTGTGTAAAAGTTGCCTTTTAGCATCACTATTACACATAAAAAATTGCATCACTCTGAGGTGACGTCTTGAGGTGACGCAAGGAACTTCCAGTTTAGCATTGTTTAATATAGGCGGAAACGCTAAAAAATGAAAAATTATTATTTTTGGCAGCTTTAAAATTCAGTTTTAACATTATCTCGTTTCATGCTCTCAAGAATCATCTCCAAACATGCCAGATTCACAAAGAATTTAATTTTTGTTAAATGTGGGTATAGTTTGACACTGAAAATGGACAAAAATGGCGTTTTTAGCCTATTTTGGCCCAGCCATAACTGTTCAATGCACATTATCGGTTCTTGCAATTAATTATAGTTACCTTCCATCCGCTCTGTGAGCCTCAAATGAGATAATTTTAAAATTAAAATTAATATTTTTTTTTTTTTCATTTTTCAGCTATTTCGCCTATGATAAACGATGCTAAACTTGAAGCCCCATGCGGCACCTCAAAACATCACCTCAAAATTAATGAATTTTTTTATGTGTGATAGTGGTGCTCAGAGGCCACTTTTCCAAACCCAAGCTATTGGGAATTCCGAAAAAAAGTTGTTTTCACTCCACCCTATCGTATTTTGATAGCTGATGGGTTTCATAGGCTTATGGTTTAGTTACACAAGCATGATTCGTAATACAAGCCAAGTTCAGTGACGACTGTGGCAGCGAAAGGCTTATGAGTGCAAGGCTTAGGCTTATTGCGTCATCAAAGGGCAGCCACTTAAAATTTAGGCTCGGCAATTAGCCAATTACTCTCAATTTAAAAATAAACAATTTCATGGATCGGCCGGCTTGAACTGCCTTCTGCCAAACAGCGTACGTAGATAATCGGGTGGTTACGGATATCTTTTGCATGTTTGCCAATTTGTTTTCTCCTAGATTTCAGAAGAACCGTTTGTAATGAATTTTGCTTCAAATTCCAGTTTCAAGCCTTTCGGTCCAGCTAATTTTGGTGGACCATTGCTGTATCTGGTTACGGTATTTTGTGGCCACATAAAAAAACTGTACACGCCATAAAACCTCATCTCTCAGTCCCTGTATCATTATGCGACAGCCAAAGTTTCCTCGTCTTTTACAGTTGGGTATATTATCCCCTTTGGTTCGACTCCCGTATCTTGTTGTCGTTCGTTTGTTTTTCGGGAGCACGAACCCAAACTGGGTTATCTGCCCCAAGACGATGAAAGGGACAATTAAGCTGGAGAAATTCAAAACGGAAAACCCAGCCGTGTCGGTATGACGTAGCGGTAGGACTTCGGCCTTTGGTTTCAAAGGTCGTGGGTTCGATTCCCCACTCAGGCAGTCTGACGTATAAGTCCAAAAGGCAACGTAAATAGGTTTGCATCTGCATTTATTTAACCCATCTTGAGCCATTGGCTTATCCGTCCGGTAAACCCAGGACCTAATTGTTTTAAAAGCAACAACAATAAAGTTTCGTACTTACACCGGAGTGCTGCTGCGTTCGAATTTGGGCATTGTTGGTGAATGTTATTGTTACGGTACGTTCGCATAACTGTATAAAGGAGACGTTTTGAATCGAACAACAATGCATTAACAAAGACTTAACAATGTTCTTACATTAGTGGAAAAAAAATAGATATTCTCTTATAGGAATTATTTGCTTTTTTTCCACTAATGTAACAATATTGTTAAGTCATTGTTAAGCCATGTGTCTTGTAATTGTATTGTGTATTGTGTATTGTGTATCAATCAATCAATCGCGTACTTCTTAGCTCAATAAATCAAATCAGATCAAATCGTATACATATTCTCTGCTTAAAACAGTATTGCATTGTAACATGTCAAAGATCCTGGGTCTTCCGCTTGGATTTCTACAGCTAAATTGTCCCTCTCATCGTCGCCGTAGAGCAGATAACCCAGTTTGGGTTCGTGATCCCGAAAAAACAAACAAACAAACGAACAATATTATGTTGTTGTTTTTACTCACGTGAGCCCAACCCAAATCGGGGTATCTGCCCCCCTGTAGATGACTAGAGGGACAACATACCAACATGGAATTCATACCTCCGATTGCAACAACCAAGTATGGGTACAATTATTACAGTTATTTGAAACAAAACCCACAAATTAAGGGTGAAAGAGCCCGCCAAGTTTCAGCCAATCAAAGTAGTGGTATCAGAACAAAAATGGCTGCCATCAAGTTGCTACATGGTTTACCAACCCTAACTGAAAGTGTTCCCCTTAGCAAGTAGGGATATCGTCCCCGCCAACGAACAACAGCCAAGCTAATCCCAATGACTGATACTTTAGACGTTAAATGGGAAAAACTTGACCGTTGCTACGGTTTGTAGCAATGGTCAGGTTTTCATTTAACCTTTGATCTGATAGTCGGTGGGATCAGCGTGGCGGCTGTTCGTTGGCGGGGGTGATATCACTGTCCGCTAAGGGGAACTACTGTTTGGTTAGTGGGTATACCGTGTGTAGCAACTTGGTGGCTGCCGTTTTTGTTTTGATATCACTACTTGTTTTATTGGCTGAAACTTGGCGGGTTCTTTCACCCTTGTAGGTTTTGTTTAAGATTTCTTCAGACACTATACTATGGTTGATTTTTTTTTTCTGGAGGGCCAGACTTTAATTTGTGTGACAGGTTAGCAGGTTTGATAGTGTCGATCAACATGGTCAAGTGCACGGGAGGGCCAACTCAGACCCGTGTTCAATTCCCGTATTCCTTGACACGTGAATTTTTCTGAGTCACTGCTGCTCTCTTGTTATCTCTAGCTGTCCACACTAATGACTCCTTAGCGGGTTTTTTTCCCCCGTTTATCGTAATTTACGCTAGCGTCAAATTTTCCCTATCTGCGCGGAACACACGTCAAACCAACTCCATTTCTTCCTGCTTTTATAAAGTCTTACAATCTAAGCTGTCGCTCAAGGCTTAAAGTACACCTTAGTCATGTCTCGTGAATAGGCAGTCCCTCATTACCGAACTGGGCTTCGCGCCAAATCTCAATCGGCGTTCCGATCCTACGATGGTTAGAGCCACCCAAAACCAGAAATGCCTACGTAGGTTTGTTTAAAAAAAGCTATAATAAGTACGTTAGATTGGCTTAGGTTGTTGGTTAAAACGGCAATTTTTCTTTTGGCGTCCTCACCGCATTTTTTTGTCCCAGGTTTTTTTTTTTATAAAAAATAAATAAATATTATAGTGTCCGCTGCCTATCTTGAGTTCGTTGCAGAACGAACACAGATAATCGATTGTACGTTTTTGGCAGCAGAGTGCCTTGTTGATATCCAGAATGGCTACAAAAACAATGGCGGCCGTCGATTAAAGCCGCTCTCTCCAGGAAGACGTAGTCGCTCATAAAATACTTCCAGGACTCATGAAACGCCGCACACACAATAAAGAGCTTGTTTACGTTTGCCGATTTCCGGTATCGAGCTGCCGATACGAACACCCGATTCTATCTCCAGATCTCAACAGAGATTGTAATATTGAAGACGGAGATTTTGTGTTTGATTATTATCTTTTGTTTTTAACAATGAAACCGTATTATGTTTGGTTTGACATTCTGTGAACAATCTATTGTAACCCCCTCGTGCTGAACGAATTTCTGGCTTGAAATTTCAGCTCTTTACCTTCACTTCCCTCCTGATCGTTCCAACCGTCTCACTCCCGCATCCATAGCCATTTTTGGAGGTTTTTTAGGCCTTTTATTTAGAATATTTTCCTATAACTCTAGCCCGAACTTCAACTCAACCCGTACTTAACCAATGCTTGCGTGAGCAGCATCCCGACCCTTTTCAGAGCTTACATTTTCCATTAATAACCATTTAAACTCAAATTCTGTTCAATTAGTTTTTTTTTTTTTTTTAGCTAAATCCTAAACAACCCGAACGTTCATTCCTCTTGCACCCCTTTGTTACCCGAGCCCGCAATTCAGGCGAACTCAATAAGTCACCCATGAACTGAACCACCTTATGGGCAACATTATTCCACCATAGTTTAATAGAAGCTTTGAGTGTTAGGTTTTCATTTGGTACTGAGAAACACTTTCAATCGGGAAAGTGTTGATTATGTGTATATGTGTGAGTGTTAAAAACAAATCCTCTTAATGTGCTTAGCACAGCTCTACAGGCAATTGAGGGTTCGTGCGAGTCCCTGAAAACATGGAAATGTTCTGGAAAGTTGTAATAAAATTACACGCCTGGAAAAGTGGTTGAAAGTCTTGGAAAATTATATATCTATCATAAGTAGGGTGGTGAACGGAAAGTAGACGTAATAACTAAGAAAACTAAAAAAAAAAGTAGTTTAGAAAGTAGTCGAGTGTGTAGCGTTACATTATTCTTTTCATTCTTTGAGCATGAAAAGTTTTCAAATTTGGGCTCTGGCTTTAATTGTATTTACGTGTATAAGATTGGATACAGCAGTAAGATTTCACGTGGACTAAACAGTACAATGACACTGCAGTATCTGAAACCTTACAGCAAATTGTAAGTGTTCCTTTGCTGGTTTGACTTCGAGTCAGTTAAATCTACATCATTAAAGACGTACGATGTGCGTGCGTGCGTGCGTTTACCTCTACTCCTCTTGAACAGGTAACTACAAAGATGGGAGTAGGACCAGATGACAGAGAATTAAATTGCGCAACCGGTAGGCCTATTTTCATTGCTATAACTTGATATTATGACCCTGAAATACGCGGAAGAACTTGGAAAAGTAACGTCAAAGTTTTTTTTTTGTTTTTTTTTACCCTCCTGACGTTTGTTCATGCACGGGTTAAAATTCGTGACAAACAAACCGTCTTGAAGTTATGTACTGAGATGATCTGGAAAAGGATGCACGCAAAAAAATAACCAAAAAGGACGACGTATTTTGCAACATACCACATATAGATCTTAAAATTGGTTATCTATCAACTGACTTGATGCCTGGAAAAATCAGACCCATAGATTTGGTTTTAAAAGGGTGTCAAACATTCGCGCTTCTGAAGCACGGAGGAGCGTAGATTGAGCAAGCAAAGCGAGCGATTTCCACGTAAACTAAAACCTTTTAAACCGGTTTGCTCTCTCAATCTTTCATCTCTCACCTTCGTAAGGGATTACTTCTGGAGGAGAAGACGTACAAACGTACAAACAAACAAATCGTATATGTTCTAAATGATGTCGGTGAAATGCAGACGTGCTGAGGAATGTGATGAACGAACTGTGCGCGATAATTGCAATTAGTATGTGTCGAAAAAAATCAGCACATCGATTTTGTGATGGTCTTGGAATCAAAGAAATTGCATAAAGCGAGGAACGACGCCAATGCGGTGAGCGAAGCGAATTAACGATATGGCTAGTATTACATTAGTCATCAAACAAGTTCGTTTGTTTTCTAATGCGTGCTACTTTGGCGTGCCATACAGTTTAGATTAGCTTGCTTTAATGCTTTGCGTCTGTGTTAATTATGGTTTGCAGGAAACAAACCCTTTAAACTTCAGTCTACGTCTTGCAGCTGGCGTTTCCTGAGTGGGGTTGTTGCATAATAATAATAATGTTTAAAACAATGTAAAACAACCAGTCCGGTCCTTTAGAGCTCCCTAACTCCTGAACCACTTGACCAATAAGAAAAGGCCTTACGGAAAGGACACATCTGCAGAGCAATTCCTCTAAAATGAGCTAAGAACCAACGTTATAGGGCAGTGACACGACGTAGTATTATTGTATATAACTCTATGCTGGAGCCTGAATGGGTTAGCTGCAAGGGGCACTGCAGAGAGAAACAGTAGGGCGTCATACTGAAGCCGATGCTGTGAAGAGTGATTTCTTAGACCTAAAACGCGTGATTTTTGTTGTTGGAGAAAACAACGTTATTTTAAGCCTAAGAAATCGGCTCTTCCGTTGTTCTTCCCTCCATTTTTATGTAGTGCACCTTGTAGTTATGCCCTCCAAAACCCATTGGTGCCAATATGGCGGCAAATGTCACTGCTCTATAGGAGTAGTAGTTTGATCTGTATGAGCGTAGTGTAAACGTGTCGCACCGAGAGCAAGCTAAAACCTAATTTCATGGTTTCAGCTCAGATCTAGATCTCCGATTTGCTTTGGCGAATTTTAATGAATTTTGATATGCCCGTTGACCAATTCCAGCAACGCTTACATACCAAATTAAACGGAAAATATTGACAGACGACGAAGATGTTAAGTGTCAAAATTCCGGTTTTAACATGGGAGGATGAGGTCAAATTACAGTACGGGCTACCATCTTTACTAATTTTTGCTACATGTTTAGTTGTTTTCAATGCGGCATCGATAGCTAACAGTAACGGCTGGTTTTAAGTTGTGCTATCTAGTAATGACTCGTTCCATATAGTCTTGTGACGTAAGACGTGGCAAGGCCGGAAACAGTGTAGTGGCTCGCTTCGGGCCATCCATGGACGCTTCACGAGACGACATGGTCCCGCTTCAGTTGTGAACAGGAAAAACAACTACTGCCCACAAAAGAAAGAACTTATCACCCCAGGAGAGTACAATGGCACCGCACCGATCAAACATTGAGGACCTGGAAATGCAATCCATCAAAATGGAAAGGAAGGAGAAATCAACCGATGTCGATATCTCTCTAGACTGGTGAAAAATCCGGATCAAATCAATTCTTGCATGAAATATGCTAGCTGCAAATGTGTGGCTTGAATTATGAGAAGTGTCTTGGTGATTCTACGTCGTTGAACACTAATGGGAAAAGAAATAGGTTGTGAGGAATCTAATATAATAGTCGCTCCGTTGGCGTCGTCTCGCTTCACTCGAGGAGATACCTTCTTGGCGTTCGTATTCCAACAGACACAATTTGTCACGTTTTCTTACCACCAAGTAAACTAAAAATAAAAGATTAAAAAAATGACACTGTCACGACGTTTACGACTCGTATTTAATAACGCACATCCATGTATGTCAATATTACATGGAATTCAGTTATTTAAAGCTAAATAAACGCCGACTATCACCCTCGATTTGCGCCCTGATTCTCGCTCTTGTCACTCGCCCCTCCCCCTTGAACCCACCCTGCTTACTCGATACCAAACGTGTATAGCCGTTTCGCCGAATCCCGTTCTCCCGAATTTTCAGTGTCTTAATTTTCGGCGAAACGGGAATTGCCGTTTTGCCGCATCCCGTTTCGCTGAATAATTTTTTTTCCAAGTTACAAGGCTCGCGCTGCTGAACTCGCTGCGGCTGAATCTATAACATCAGACACCGCAACTAATCACTATCACAAAAACTTACAATAATTCTAAAATTCACAGTCCAAAACGCACAACCAAAATTTGTCAAGCTTCCACTAAAATTAGCGAGTTTTCGACAACACTCACTCTTGAACAAATTTGGTTGTACGTTTTGGACTGTGGATTTTAGATTTGCAGTGAGTTTTTGTGATTATGAGTATCAACCAAACTAAGGCAGCCGAACCTTCGGTTTTTCAAACTAATCATAAATTCCTTCCAAGGGGAATACATCTTTAATAACTTTTCCAATGTTAAATTTGAAGGAATATTTTGATTCGGCGAAACGTGAATACCCCTTTCGCCGAATTTTAATCAGACCTTCATTTTCGGTGAAACGGGATTCGGCGAAACGGGTATACACCCTCCAAACAGAATCCCGCCTACTCCCCACGACCTGTATTAATATTGTATCACACTTTACCCGAAAGCAGTTCGTTACCCATTTTTATTCGTGCATAACTTACATTTTATTGGTGTTTTACGATGACAAACGCTAATGTTAGCTGCCTCTTGGCTTGTGATTTGTTTTACCTTACCTCGTATTATTCTTCTCCTGGTGAAAAATTGCTAAGAGAAATTGAGGGATTTGCTAAGTTTCAGTTTTGTGGTTTTTGTGAAGCAGATCAAAAGGTATTGTTTCACACCTTGTTCTGCTGTCGTAGTTCACGATAACTTCAATTGGGCCCGTTCGGTACGTTTATCTCAAATTTTCCACTTGGCTTTTACGTCCTGTTTATGGATTTACATAAATGCAGATGCAAACCTATTTACGATGCCTTTTGGACTTATGTGTCAGACTGCCTGAGCGGGGAATCGAACCCACGACCTTTGAAACCAAAGGTCGAGGTCCTACCGTTGCGCCATACTGACATGGCTCCGCGTGTATGGCTCAGCGGTAGGGCTCAGCAGTAGGATCTCGGCCTTTGGTTTTCGGTCGTGGGTTCGGTTCCCTACGCAGGCAGTCTGACATACAAGTCCAAAAGGCAACGTAAATAGGTTTGCATCTGTATTTACTTAATTCTTATTGAGCGTTTGGATTTCCGTCTTTAATTTTATAGATTTGCATTAGTTGACCCATAAAACTGGAAAAGTGGTTTCGGAATTTCTCAAATATCAGAATTAATTAGACACCTTTAAAGGGATACACCTCCCAGAGCCATTTTTCTCGATCCACCACATCAAGTACGGCCCCAAAGGTCTATTTACTTACCGTTGGTCTTTCCTTGCTAAAAAACCGTTTTAAAATGTAGCGTCTAGTAGACTTTCTGTTGAATATTGTTAACTATATTTAGCCTATATGATGCATTGCGCGCGTACAATAATCAGGGATATCTACTAATTTTCTAATAATTACCATGAGATCTAAAATCTAATAGACTAATGCGGTAAAAATTAAAATTAATTATTCCACTAGATCGCCGAAGCAAAATTATAAGACACTAGCCTAGAAAATAAAAAATTTTGATTTTAAAATACGTGAATCATTCCGGTTTGTGACGACACAATCGTTGACTTGATTCTTTCTCGTGTACTATTACCAAAGACAAACGAGACAGCAGCTATGCGAGGAACGCAGCTACCATCCCAGCCGACCTTGGCGCTGTAATTGCTCGGATGACCATATGCGCGTAGCTGTAATTTGGAACGCGGAATGTTATAAGGCAGGCCGGGTGTCCCTTAAATCAAACAACATTATTTACGTAAATTCAGTAGAATTTAGTGCACAAACTTGGAAGTTCGACGCGCTCTCAGCCGAAGCCAACACGCGAGAGGGCAATTTTGCTAGGTAATTCGACGCGCTCTCAGCCGAAGCCAACACGCGAGAGGGCAATTTTGCTAGGTAATTCCAGTCGGAAATTCACTAGGATCTTTTACGTGCACAATCGACATGAGCACGAGGCTTCACGATTCCTTGGGGTTCTTACATTACCAAGAACTACTCTGTTATGGATGACTGGGTTTCTTTGTTTAAAAAATGTCGAAATTTAGTCCCCGTGATACATTTAGAGTGGGAGTCCATTGTAACGGTTTACTACTGGCAGAGAGGACGTGCCGTGAATATTGGAAAATTTGTTGCGAGTAATACTCGAATAAATCGAATCAAATCAAAGACTGCTCAATAGCAGACTGTATCTTTTAATTGTAACCGGTTTATTGTGTGCGCGGCGTATCTTGAGTCCTGCAGATATTTTATGAGCGGCTACGTCTTCCTGGATGGGGCGGCTTTAATCGACGGCCGCCATTGTTTTTGTAACCATCTTGGATATCAACAAGGCACTCTGCTACTGAAAACGTATAATCGATTATCCGTGTTCGTTCTGCGGAGAACTCAAGATAGGTTGCGGACATTATACCTAAACCATGCGCAACGGCTGTTTGCCGTGACGTCACCATGTGTTAGCCAATGACGAACGAGAACAACGGCTGTTTGGCCGTCTGATTGGACTAGCCTAGTCACGTGATGTGCACGTCGCAGCAAACGGCCATGGCGCTTGGTATACCTGATTTCAGCCTACTGGTGTATCTTCTCCATGTGGTAAAAATCTTTGCAAATCGTTGGAATTGGGTGCCCAGGGTCCAGTAACGAAGAAAACCCCAACAATAAAGTGTGGGAACGTGTCTTTTATGGAGAAAACGTGCCCTCAAAAACGTTGATTTTTGTTACTGATAGCTTGCTAATCCGACGGCTCCCAGGTTAATTCTAGGAATAACGACACCTGTACAGCTCACTGGAAAAACTTGCCAAATCTAAATTTAGGCAGACAGTTAAAGCGTTGTATGGGGAAGTGCCTTTTTCTAAAATGGGGGTTGCATCTAGAACCACGCGGCCCTCAGTGAAGTGGTGCGTAAATGCAAATTATTGTTGTAACCATTGTTTGCATCGTCATCGGTTGTTTGTTGGCGTGGATGACATCACTACTTTATAAAGAGAACACTTTTCGGTCAGTACTTAGGTTTGGTTTGATACACCATGAAGAAAACTTGGTGGCAGCCATTTTTGTTTTGATATCACTACTTTTATTGGCTGAAACTTGGCGCGTTCTTTCACGTAAGTAGGTTTTGTTTATGGTTTAGTTGACGTTTGTGGCGGTGCTGATATGGCCTTTTATTCAGGAGGCTCTCTTTCTTTTAACACGATTGGAAAAAAATTCGGTGCATGCAATTACGAGAAGTGCTCGCGTGAACATGAGTGTCGCAAGGAGTTAAGAATGCCGTCTTTTTTTTCTTACTTTTTTTATTCCATGCTGGAATAAGCTATTAAAACCATCTGTAGTTGTGAACATCCGGTATGGTGAGAGCCATCGCACTTGAGGTATTTATTTTTAAATCTATTTTACCGTCAAAGGACACTCAAGAGAACGCAACCAAACAAGAGTTCCGCCATCTTTGGGGCGTTCACGCTAATGTTGACGGAAGAGAATTCCTACGACGGAAAGGCGTGTTTGATTGGCGCGTCCACGGATGGTACTGAACCCTCCTAAATCGTTCGTTTGCATTTCGGTTCTTCGTTGTGCATAGGTTCGAAAGTAGGGATTTTTGCGGGGGTGTTTTGGGAACCGACAGCCAATTATTCGTCCCTACTTTTATCAGCGATTTTTTGCCCCCATCTAATTTACCTGGTGGTATTTAGACGCCAACGACTTTACTCACAATACCTCCCCTATACCCCCCTACCCAAGCCGCTCCAATTTGTTGAGCAATTTTTCGCTCCCATCTACTTCATCGAGTAGGTAGGATTTTTGTCCCAGCGATTTACAGAGCAGTTTTTCATCCCTACCCAGTTTATCAGACCATTTTTGATCCTGTCTAATTTTCCAAATTTCACGGGGGCACAATATGACGGCTCCTGGCATTACTTATGATGCCATAAGCACCATCTGATTGCAACGGTCTGACTTTTAGCTTTATAAGTTGGGTTTCTGTATTCTTGCATAATTTAAAGCTGTTGGTTTCCTTTCTTTTGTATAATTTACTGCGATTTGTTTCCTTTATCCTTGTACGATTTGCAGGTGGTTAGTTTCCCTTATCCTTGTGTGATTTACAGTGATTTATTTGCATTTGTTGATGCTTAACCCAGACCTCCCGTGTATCCACAACTGAAGTGCTGTTAACTTAGAAGAGCGGAAAAGGTCTCCCCCCCCCCCTCCCACCTCCGTCCCTACCTACTGGTGAATTACAAACCCTCAAGTATAGGCTACTAACTGCACGATCTGGGAGATGAGAAGTAGGTGGTCGGTGAAGTAATGAAGTTAAGTGTGAAGTAATGGACATTTCACTAATCCTTTTTTTGAACAAAAGCATAGAAAAAACATTTGTGTTCGAGTAAAGCGCCACTGAGTTAGGGACCTTTCCCTGGAATGCATTGGTATTGTCATAGATAATTTTTGGACCACGAAAATATTTTGCTCCCATTTGGCTCTCTTTTGACTAATTACTAAACTTCCCTTATTAATATACGCAGGGCCGCAAATAGGGAAGGGGGGGGGGGGGGGAACCTGGCATCGTCTAACTGGAAAATCGCATAATTGGAAGAACGTATACCGTACAACAGTATAACGGAAAGTCGTCTAACAGGAAATTCGTATAATGGAAAATCGTCTAATGTCTCTGCCGTGCTCGCTGCGGCTATACGTATAACATCAGAAACCGCAGTTAGACGTTTATTATACGATATTTCGTTTAGATGATTTTCCAGATTTTTTAATTTTTGCAGATATTAGACAATTATCCCATTAGACGATTTTCCAGTTAGACGCTCGTCCGACGCCCCCCCCCCCCTTCCCCTAAATACAGTCCGTGGGCCCTCCGAACGGCTGAGTCACCACAACGAGAAAGTCGGAACTATCTGACTAAAGACTAAAATCAAGAAAAGTCGTCCAATTCTTGTTGGAGGAGGTCCAGTTGTTATGGTTTTCCCCGGGTCAAATATTGTTGCGGCCTTGCTAATACTGGGAAACGAGAATTTTACCACCATCTGACTAATAGATCACGAAGTAGATATAGTTCGGTCCTTTTTTTACGTCAGTTACGTCATTTTTGAAGACCTCCGTTTGCTTCTGCGCTAGTCAGGTTGAATAAGCAGCACTTGGGCGGGGGAATGTTATTACCAGTTCGGGGGAGGGGGGGGGGAGTTCTAAAGACGATCAAGCTGTCATCCGGAGTTTGTCATCTCGTGTTCACGCAACTCTTCCCACTCTTTTTTTTTTCCCTTCCGTAATTATTCTCTCACCATGTGAACAGCGCCAACAGCTGCACTGTCTCAAGTCTATGCCAGACTTTTCTTTCAACTCACGGCACGAGCAAAAATAAATAAAAAGACGGAATTTAGATGGAATTAAACGAAAACGCATGTTGTTAAACACGTTGGAATTTAATGGATTCAACTCTTTGGTGATCCCGCAAACCAAACTCGTTTATAATAACACGAAGCCTATACACTTTTAACTAACTGATCGTGAAAGGGAAAAAAAATCTTTCTAGAATATATTTCTAGAAATATTTACTTGCTGGCCCGTGAAAACACTCAAACAAATTTCACACATTTTAGTGAGATGTTGTTGACTAGTTTGTTGATTAATAAACGTCTTTGAAAAAATGTTATTTATCTTGGAAAAGTTCTTGGATTAGTTCCTGAAAAATTATGTTGGTTTTGAAAAAGCTTTCAAGCCCTTGAAAGAGCTTGAATTTTTTCTAGGTGATCTTGTGCGAATCATGATCCCCCTCCCCCTCGCCAACAAACACCCAATTAATTTGCATACCACATTCAGTACCGCTACTGCAATCCTTACACTTTGGGATGGTTATATAAGAAATTATTTATAATAAATAATCGACTGTTCCGTACTTTCAACGCACTTACTTCGCGGTCAAGTAGGTCTAGGTGGGTACATTGCGAAATCTGAGCCCCATTCCCTCCAACCCACACCATTACTATAACGAACAATATGGCCAGATTAATTCAAGGTGCATGTTCATTTATAAAACCGTGTGTATGTACCTTATAATTTTTCCTCGTTGTTTGTGGACTACGTGGTCGAACCGTGTACATAGTCAATTAGTCATGTGCAACTTTGCCACATGGATTTACAGCCTCTGCAGTAGGAATGGGCAACGAACCACGAAGCGCGAGAGTCTGCTCACCGCCAGCAATTATTGATAGTAAGTTACAATGCTGATCTATCGTGTGCAAAAGGAAAATTGGTAATAACATTTGAGCACAGAACTAAGGTTTGACGGCGTGGACTAAACAGTACAGCAACACTGCAGTATCTGAAACCTTACAGGAAAGTTTATTTGTGTTGTCTTCCTTTGCTGTTTTGACTTCGGATCAGTTAAACCTTACCTTAAGCATCAAACGAGTTCGTATTTGTTTTCTAATTGATTGAAAGTCATATCCCATACCCTGTAGTTGTTAGGTTTGGATAGGGATGTCGTTTCCTTGCCCGAGTTGTTAACTCTTGAATGCGAGTTCAAAACGAAAGTTACGTAAACAACACAACAGACTTGCACCTATTCGTTTTTATGGTACAATAGTAATGAACGAAATCGTCCATTAGCGAATAGAAGTCATCCATTACGGCCTTTAGTCATCACTAGTCACGCCGATCACTGTGCGAACGACCACTAGAGGCGATAATTAGTTCGTTCAGCGAAGAAATGAAGCCCGTACCAACGCAACGCGCAACGCGAGTTTCATGCACTCTAAATAAAATTCTTTTATCGATCTTCAATCTTTATTCTGGTTCTTGATCTCGAAATTGAACTTTACTTCTTGATCCTGTCTTGGCTTCGTTTTTCGTGACAACGCAAGAATCGCTAATCTATTGTCTTCACAAACACCAAACGGCTGTGGAGATGCAGTAGTCTCTCACACTACCCCCGCCGAAACCATAATAAT
Organism: Lithobius niger; assembly: GCA_023313725.1. NCBI lineage: Eukaryota > Metazoa > Arthropoda > Chilopoda > Lithobiomorpha > Lithobiidae > Lithobius > Lithobius niger. The sequence continues at coordinate 24,155 of JAHWFP010242384.1, forward strand.
AATAATAATATATAGAGACGATGCTCGAGGCATCCACCCACCAAAATTCCCCGGCGGCAGATGTTAAGTGGAAGAAGTACCACCATTGTTACAGTTGTTTTTTGCCGCATGAGGGAGGAAACCGGAGTACCCGGAGGAAACCCTCGTGCAACGGGCGGGTAACAACCGGAGAAAAACCCGTACATATACACTTCCCATCGCCAGGATCGAACCCGGGTCTGTACGAAGCCAGAGATGTACACTGGCACCAGGACGCCTATCGAATCTGACGCAGCTGCCCATGGAAGGGACTTTGTCGTGATACCTATTACGCACATGCTATGCCTCCTTACTGCAGCTTTTTGACGCGCACCCAGCGTTAGCCATGGCGCCAGAAGGAGAGAGGGTCAATTTTGGTAGGTAAATCCTATGGGAAATCCTAGGTTCTTTTACATGCCACAATCGACATGAGCACGAGACATCACAGGGCCCTTCTCTGCCCGAAAATGCCAGGGGTGGCTGAGGCCAGCTCGAACCCGGGACCTCTGGCACTGGAGACGGTCATGCTAACCATCAGGCCACCTTGCCCCTCTGCCTCCTTACTCATGCAATGAAACGTAAGAATGGAATTAGTTTGGTATTAGGCCGACAATTTTGAGTTTTCCTGTTAACTTACATTAAAGTGCCGTTCCTATATTATGATTAGTAGTAGAGTTACCCGGCGTAAACGTCCATCGGTCTAGTTGGTTCCCCCGAAATTACGCATCCCCTGGAAATACGTGTGCAATATTTTGTGGTTCCTGTGCATAGCAGGACCGTCTAAAATCTAAATCAACAGATAGCTTGCAGAGGTTGGCCAAATTTACGCCGTGCCTCTCGTATATTCCCGGACATCCCCGGACAGCACGTGTGAATAATAAAAATCACTTACTTATAAGCGTAAATTCAATGTATTTATAACCTTTGAACACATACGTAGGTAATTAAAACTTAAGTTATACCTGCCTATAGAGCAGCGTCAAGTGACGTCATAATGGCTACGAGACACCATTTGGAGGTAATAGCTGCAAGGTGCACTAGATTAAAATGTAACGGAAAAAACTGCACGTCTGGTCAAGACAGTGCTTTGGGAGCGGGTTTCTTAGGCTTAAAAGAACGTTGTCTTCTCCAACAACAAATATCGCGCGTTATAGGCTTAAGAAATCCAGTCTAATAGCATTGGCTTCAATACGACGATCTTCCTTTCTCCCTCCAGTGCTCCTTGCAGCTAACTCAGTAACTAGCTCCACCATACTACGTCGTGTCACTGCCCTATTGTTAACTACACCTTAAGTCACACCCTAGGGCTTCGGGCAGATGACCAGGAGTGGTTAACGCTCGTTAAAACCCTTTAACCCTTTTTAAGTCACACCTGCCTAGTGTTAGCTATACCCACTACCTGCCTTAAACTAACAACCCATTTTCGCTGCTTGGGCGGGAATCGAGCTCACGACCTTCAGATTAATAGGCCGACGACCTAACCAACAGGCGCTACTGACTTAATGAAATACGCCAGTTTTAAAAAGTTCAATTAAATATTGTGACGTAATATTTCGTTTGTTACAGATTGTTACAATTTTAGCCATCGACATTACCCTTCATACTGCCGAATGTTCGGCCTTATTCATTGCTAGCTTGCAAAAAGAAATTGTTACAGGGTATCGACAACAATAACCTTTACGTTACTTCCTCGGCTTTACTACCTCTTCCTGTTCTACTTCCGTCTTACCGCTTTTATTAGGCAGATTTAAATACAGAAAAATGATAAACCGAAACGTAAAACCATCCTTAAATAGGGAGAAATTACAAGAATACGTCAACGAAATTTCAGTGGCTCGTAAGTCTGCGCCACAGGGAACCAAAAAAATATGCAAATCCGGAAGCAACTCGATGAATCTTTTTTTTTTCTACTCGCGTGTCTTGAACAACTTTCTGTTGTGAATAAGAATTTAAAGGAGTGACGGACAAACGAAAATATTTGAAAGAAATTCCGTCATCGCTTGGTGGCCTACTTTCATTGGAGGTGAGAGTCGACAGGCAGCCTTAGGGTGCAGTAGTTACTATTGCGAATTTATTATTCCTCACTGACTAGAAGCTTGTGTCGAGCCACACACGGCGAGCGTTGTATAGTCATTTTAACGTCTGTTTATGAAGATACGGCTTGCTTTCGTAGCTAGTTTTGTGTGTGTGTTAAAGGGGTAGCAGGTCATATTTTTCTTCTGCAAATTTGATTCTGCAAAAATGGACTTAATTTTTGCGAGTTTGGAATTGAATTTTCGCAGAATAACTGACCTCAAAATGTGTTTTTTTTTCTGCGAAAATTGTGGAGGCACGGATCTTGGGAATTGGTAGAATGGCGATGGAAGGTAGAAATTGGCGGTGAAAAAGGAGTTATAATAACCATCGAGTCGAATTGCCTTTGCACTCATGGTTATGTATGGTTCAGGTCAATTTACATGATGGTCGGCTACAGTGAGGCAGTGGCTTTCATACGTTGAAACAACAACAACAACATCAACAAATCCTGGTAATCTCATTACTCGCAATAAATCAAATAAACAAATCTACATAATAAGGTTGTTGAAATAAGTATAAGTAAACAATCACTGTGATCGTTTTTCATTCTTCGTGCCCGTGGTATGTCTTTGCTACGGTGCCAACAATTTCGTCTAAACCGTTGATTGTTGATGGGTAAAATGAAAGAATTCGTTTTTCAGCTTAGGGCATATATAGTTTCGAATCAAACTAAGCCACGTTGTTAATTTCGAGGCCTTCAAAATTGGCACCTAAACACGATGGAATGGCTTACTTAGTTCATAAATGCGGGCTTTCAGAGCTGAGCTGAATTGTTTCAACTTGCACACCAACAATTAATGCGGAGCACGAGGTTTATCATTGCTATCTTGCAGAGTGGCCGGCAACAATAAGGCCTGTCCAAGTGAAAACAAAACAATAATTGGTGCCGCTGTAGTGAGTAGCTTAAGTAGAGTAGAGCGCATGGAGTGTACAGATCCTTTTGGCTCTCATAACAATAAATAAATAAATAAATAAAAACAATAATGTATGGAATGTACAGATTCTTTCGGCTCTCGTAGTGAGTAAATAAATAAATAAATAAAAAATGAGGCATTGTTCGGCCGGACGATTTGCTTTGTGTGTCTCCCAGAAAACAAAAATGTCAAAGCCGCCAGGCTAAAGCTTTTAACACCACCCGTCCGTGCAACGGACTTCACCAAGCAGTACAACATTATTACCCAGCGCATTTTTTTTCAGACAATGATGCTGGTAAATGCATCGACGTGCCAATTTTTAAAACGGTGCATCCACTGACTTGCATCACGGGATGCGCTGATTGAGTAAGACGAAGCGAACGAAAATCAGCGTTTGTTACCCAGTGCGCGCAAAAATTGGACTGAACAAACTTAATTCGATGAAAGCATTTGTTGGCCAGTGTGCACAAAATTGAGATTGAAGAAACTTAATTCGGTGAAACATGGACATACACATGAGCAACCAAACCGTGCCAGTGTTGCAAACGGTGGAGCACGGGCTTCCTCTAGTATTTAAATATTTATCTATATCTATAATACGCTTAGGTTGAGCAAGCAAATTCATCATGCACTATAATGAAAGCGGGCGAGGGACCGACAATGTCTGTCGTTTGAGTTTGAGTTTTCTTTATTGAACCAGAAGGGTCTTCGAGCCTATACGCCCATGCTACAAACTAACTTAAACACTAACACACTAACACATTAACACACATCAAGTACCTGGCCAGCCCGTCCTTCACTAAGGCAAATACAGACAGAATGCGAGAAGGGTCCCGAACCAACGGAGTAGGCCACCGGAGTCAACCTGAGTCTAGATTCAAAACGCCGCATAACCCGGCAGAACCCAAAGACCCGACCCAGGGACCCACTGCCAGCCAGTATATACGGTGGGGCCCCTAGAAGCTGCCGCAACAGATCCCTTCCCCCACCCCCCCCCCCCCCCTAAGCAAAAATCGGCGCTGAGATGCCCAGCGCGGACAATCCAAGAGGAAATGCTGGACATTTTCCGGACCACTCCCACACGCGCATATTGGCGACCGGACCCACCCGAGACGGGCGAGGTGGGCCTGTAGGGAAGCGAGGTGGGGCCTGTATGACCCGTGATATGTCTGTAACAATCACTGCATGCACGATCGTTGTTGGGTTTATTCCGCTTGGTATCAGAACGGGGAAACGGGCAGCTGAACCCCCTCCATTGAAAAAAGACATTTACTTCCATAACAAAACAAATCAACAGGGGTTCAAGGGGAGGGGGGGGCAGGGATGGGGACATTCACACACCACACAATAGGGGAATGCAGAGCGGGAAAGAGGTTACCGGGGGGGGGGGCATGGGGGAAATCTGACCATACAATGGGAGAATGTGGGGGGTAGACATCAGGGGAGTGCAGAGGAGGAGACAGGGGGGCAATCGGCGCCCTTTTCATTCCATACTGCCCATTACAGTATTTTCCCCAGGTATGCGGCAACTGGATAGATCAGCGTATGTTACACCGGTGGTCCAGCTAGCTATAGTTTATTTATAATAATCAAATCAATCAAATGTTGTATCTCTGTCCTTAAAATAGTGTAGAGATTGATTGGTAACTTTTGAATTTGCATTTCTTCATCCAACCAGCAAAAGGCACGTTCCATCGTTAAAATCTGCAAAATTTCAGCTTTATGCACAGCATGAGAAAATTTATTCTCGTGAAGAATTTTCTATAGTCGGGTGGACAAAGTCACACGATCAAAAGTAGTTTCAGCCTTTTCTGGCCCATTCTTATCTTTCCTCAGAATGTCTAAAAAAAAACCAACCAGACTGCCTTAACTGTAAAAGACACGAGAGTCTAGTGGTCTCCATGCACATGTATATTTTATCTGGATAGGACGGACGTTAATGCTATCACTCAATCTTGGCGCGCGACGCAGTAGCACGTATCTTCATTTATTTGAATTAAATTATTTTTATTTCTATCTTAGCCTATTTGATTTTTTTTACCGATGTCTACTTATGTGGCCCACGACCTCTACTTAAATTAGCTGTCAGTTTTGAACACACGTTAGCCAACATATCACTGGGCACAAAAAATCAGTAAGTGAAATTGGATTTTGAAAAGTAAATGAGTTCATAATTCATTAAGAAATCATAATAGTCCAGGTAACTTCTTGGGCAAAACCCACAATAGACTAATGGACCTGTACGGATCATGAATTTCTGTCATGTTTGACGGAAGAGCGCAAGTAATAAATTTCCAGATAATTATTACAAATTATAATACAAGAATTTTGCAGTTTAATAACAGTGAAAATAAATGCCAATTTCGTGCGATCGCCTCTTGCGTCGGTTAATGCCGAACAATATAATTAGAGTGATTAATTAAGTAAGGCGCAGGTGAGCGTTTCTAAAGAGAGGTAGCACACCGACCTTGATTTGTAATAGCCAGCCAAGCGAAGAAGACGGTCGGTTGGTCAGTAAGAGGTCTAGGCATGAGTGGAGGTCGGGTCGCCACGGACTGAGACGATCGCCGGCAAGGAAGCTTACTGCTACTTGACCACAGGCTAAATCAACGACCAGAGCTACCTCCCCCACTAATAAAACAGTACAGTGTTTTTAAAAAGGTGTGTTTTTGAACGTGCTTGTTTCACTGCTCTACTTGTGTTTAGGTGCACTTTTGTTGGTGTTGGGTGACTTTTTTACCCCCCCCCCCCAAAAAAAAAAGTTAAAACTTCTTTCCAAAGCCAGTTTCTGTTCCATTTTGCTGCTATTCCATTTTCATGGTCCACAATTGTTTCTCCTGCCAAGGTTCGGATGGGCAGGGGTCAGGCCTCTCCGGGAATGTACTGCAGGGGCCTTGGGGTAGGAGGCTTAGAAAGCGCGACGAGCTGTCGTATTTTTAAGAAATAAAATTGAATTTGAAATGTTTTTCTGCAACTTAGAGATGCAAATTTCATACGAATTCATATCATATTAAAAAAAATTTTGTTGATTTGAAATAATGGCCTCCTATAGTTGGAGGGGGGGGGGCTTGAGCCCTGTAAGCTAGTGTTAAAAAAATAGACATAATTCTGCAATTTAGAGACGCAACTTTCATGCGAATTCATTTCAATTTAAAAAATAAATTTGTAATGTGGGCCTCCTAGAGTGGGGGGGGGGGGCCTCTCCGGGGGACCCCGGGTTCCCGGGCGTCCCAATCCGACACTGCTCCTGCCCGAGTTCGTGTTGTATATTGTTGCGCGTATTAGCCATAAACAGTTAATGGTAATGGAACAATGTCTTCTACAACGTAAACGCACCATCGGGTTTAATCTTCGACTGACTATTTACCAGTGAAGAAGAGCGAGCAATCTATACGTTGGGATTATCGTCGACCTACATAAAACTAAATTTTACTGCTGGATGACCCAAAATTGTCATTGTCGCCGTGGGGTATAGACTGAAATGCGCAGTAATCAAAGACGTTCAGTGCAAATATTGACGGTGATTTTGTGATTTAAATGCATGGAACCGTTTCTGACGTTCCATGTAATGCAGGAATTTGTCAGTAAACCTAAAGTTAAATATAATGCTGCAAATTCAAGTTACAATAAAGATCACGCTTCTGAGAAATGGGGAGTACCGCAGATTAAGCAAGCGAAAATCAACTTTTGTGATCGTAAACACGTGCGATAAAAAATTTACCAGTAATAATAATTAAAAACGAACTGTGGCGTTTCAAAGGTCATTGGCCCCGGATTTATATTAAAAGAAAAGATTATATTATCTGAAAAGACCAGGTTATGTTTCTGCATAAACCTTGGTTGCCAGTCCTCTTGACCAGACATTCGCTCATTTTACCTGTTGTTTTATTTCTCTTAATTTTATCTAGGGTTGGTGTTAGTGGGTCACCCCCTTCCAATTGCCTTACAACCTCAATCATGTGTGGTTAAATTGTTATTATTATTATTATTATTAAAAAAGCCTCAATGGCGCTAATGAAAACAAACATTTGGTTAATAACCCTTTACTGCCCAACGGCCTATATATTAAACGGCTACTGAACGGCAAAAAACAGAGTCCCAACGTGCAACGCGAGCTTTGTGAGGGGGTCCCCGGGGACTCTGAGCAAAGCGAGCAGCAACAGCCCAGTGGTCAGCGTTCTCGTCTCCAAACCAAGTGTTTGCCGGTTCGAATCACGCGACCGACCCCACAAAAAATGCATCCAGCTTGACATGGGCATTAAAGGGTTAAACCTTCATCTGATCAAGCACACACACAAAAAAAAGACATACATGGTAAAAAACTACAACTTGATATATCAAAGTACGCCGGTTCTTGGAAAGCTAAGGCAGTCTGGCAGTCTCGGGAAGGAACCGGCATATGCCGCATATCCTTTCAGCTGTGTTATAAAAATAAGAGGGGGGGAGGGGGTCCTTAAATTGTGTACCGTGATGAAGATGTGATCTTTTACTGATTTCAAGTTTCTTTGGATAAAGTGGCCGCAACTTGTTGTAATGTGCCACGAAATATCAAGTTGTAGTTTTTCACTATATTCATTTTTTTTGTCTGCTTGATATACGTTGAAGGTTTAATAACTAAACGTTTGTTTTTATTAGCGCCATTGAGGCTTTTTCATATAAATCTGTTGAACCGCTTACTTCTCCTAAATTGGCCCCGGGCACACTAAATCGGACAGACTGATACAGAATGCAAACTTAGCCTATACGAAGCATGAATCAACGCCAGTGGAGAGAGCCGGCTTCATGGCCTAGGCTAGGCAGGAATGAAATTTGTCACCAATGGAGTGAGAGAAGCAAGAGATACAGCTCGTAGTTTTGTAATGTTTATTGCACGGTGATGACGTCACGCCCCATTCCAATCGCCCAACTCGCCCAAGAACCATCCAGCATCTAGTGTAAACATTAACTAGAAATATATTCCCTCCAACTTTCTCTTTTCCCCAATACTCCCAATTTCAGTCATGTCCCCAAAATTCTCATAAATTCTACCCCCATCTCATTCAGATCAAGAAGGATGATCTTTTGTTAAGTCGGGCGAGCATTCGTGTAGCCTACACGAATTACGCTGGAGAATTCCAAGCGGAAAACCTGGGATCAGCATATGTTTCTGTTGTTGTTGTTATTTTGTTTTAGGGTACATTTGTTGTTGTTTGTTTGTTTTTTACCAGCACGAACCCAAACCCAAACTGGGTTATCTGCCTTACGACGATGAGAGGAACAGTTTCCCTGTTGAAATCCAAGTGGAAAACCCAAGATCTTTGACATGCTACAATCGACTTGTTGTTGTTGTTTTGCTTTTGGGGATCATGAACCGAAACAGGGTTCACGAACCGTGCTTATGTCTTTTGTGGGGCAAATCATCATGTTGTTGTCATTAAGGAGCACGAACCTATTGGGTTATCTGCCCTATGACGATGAGACAATACAGCTGGAGAAATCCAAGAAGAAAACTCATGATCTTTGGCACGCCACAATCAACATGAGCACGAGGCACTACCGGGCCCTTCTCCTCCAGAAGATGCCAGGGGGTGACCGAGTCGGGGCGAGGGATAATCGTCTAACTGGAAAATCGTATAATTGGAAGAACATATACCGTATAATAGTATAACGGAAAGTCGTCTAACAGAAATTCGTACAATGGAAAATCGTCTAATGTCCCTGCCTCGCTCGCGTTGCCGCGCTCGCTGCGGCTTTACATATAACATCAGAAACTGCAGTTAGACGTTTATCCATTATACGATTATCCATTATACGATATTCCGTTTAGATGATTTTCCATTATACGCTATTCCGTTTAGACGATTATCCAGATTTTTTATTTACGCAAATATTAGAGAATTATCGCATTTGACGATTTTCTATAGTTAGACGTTCGTCCGACGCCCCACCGAGTCTGGGGTCGAACCCTGACCTCCCGGGCAGACAGCTGTCGTGCTATCCGCTTGCCCACCTGTCATCGACATCATGATGTTGTTGTTTTTGTTGTTGTTGATTAATTATGGGAACTCAACTAAACAATACAGCTATCAGCCCCACAAGGTTGAGGGATGTTTACTGAGTAATTGGTCTATACACACCATACCCCCAACTACTGCTAAATGTTTAATACTAACAAAAGTACACAGAGATGGCACCCGGCATAGCACAACCCTCCCCACATGTTATTGTTGTTGTTCTTTATTTTAGGGCACACGAACCCACATGCTTCAGTAATACAACAATGAAGAACATTATTATTATTATTATTTTATTTACCCGGGGGGCCTTGACCCGTAGTCATGCGCTCCCCGCCAGCCTAATACACCAAACACTAAACATTAAGCGCTACGCTATTTACAACAACAACACATATTTTACAAGAACATATTTTACTTTACAACAATGAACACGAAGGTGTAAGTACCCAGCACGACAACAATGGCACGAATGAAGAATTGTTGATTTTCCTACTGTAAATGATTACGACTTCTTTTTATTTTGTTAAGAAGTGGACTTCTCGACAAAAAGTAAGACTTATATTAATGGAAACATACCAAAGCCAAAAGAAAAAATGGACCTTCAAGAAGATACGAAAAACTAAATTTTCGTCTCCTCTTTTCGTAATTGATAAGAAAAGATGGATTTATCAATTTGGACCAAAAATATGTGATAGCTCCCCAAAACAAAACTTGTTAAGGATTCCTGCCAAGCGTTTCAGCCGTTTGAAGTCGTGATATTAAAGTCGTGAGCTCTTTCGCCAAGTTAATTCTACCGACTAAGACTATAAACTTTGTATGAAAACACTTGAAAACTGCACCGTATAAGCAATTTTCAAATTTTTCATTTAACGTTCGAACTATTTATTACTCGGTGTTAACTAGGCGAAAGAGCATGGCGTTTGATATCATGACTTTAAAATCCCATAAAGCTTGGCGGGAATCCTTAACAAGTTTTGTTTTTGGGGAGATCAGTTCTAAGACTTCAGCTTCGTTTTCGTTCCGTTTGTATTCTGCTCACGCTTTTTCGTGTCGTCATTCAGGAACAACCTTGCCCCAGTAAGGAGGGAAGGCATCCGGTTCTCAAGCCAGTTAGATGCTGGTGGGCTGGCATGAGAGGGATTGCATAGCGTGGGAGAAATAAAATAGTTGAAAATGTCTTGCTGTATACGCAGGTCGATTATGACAGAGCCCCGCCCTTCTTTGGGTCAGGTCCTAACTTTAAAAGCATGGCGGGACTGAAGGGTCATTGAGATAAACCGGAAGTTTAGTGAAAGAATGAAGAAAGGACCTCTATATAGCAAGCACTTCCGGTGATTGTTGCTCGATCAAACGTCGGAGTCCAGAGAATCTCCTTCCCGAGATTCCTTGCAACTGGCAAGCTTCCAGGAACCTACGAAAAAAAGTTCCGAGGAAGAAAAGTTCGAGAAAAAATAAAAAATAAAACTTACGTAAAAAATCCTGGGGAAAAAAGGCTTGGACAAAGGAGTTCCCTGATGAAACTCGGACCCTGTTTGGTGATATTCTAGCCAAGGCAGCTGACGGACCTAACATGTAACAACAACATGACAAAATGTTTTTTTTCTTTGGCTTTTATCCTAGCGGTTTTTTTTTTCTCTCGGATTTTTTGCTCTCGGAATGTTTTTAAGACTTTTTTAAAACAGGAAATTCTATTTTCCATTATTATTATTATTTTTTCATTTGGACGTTTTTTACCGTTGATTTTTTGTTCACCTCCTACTGATTCCCAGGAATCTCCCTGTGGCGAGCATAACGCGCGGACGTTTGTTTGTTATGAGCTGAGGCTGTGTACAAAGAACGAAAACCTCCTTAGCATCTGGTTAAAAGCTACGATATTAGCTCTGTAAGAGTCGAAGCTCGAACGTGAGTGAGTTCAAAAGTCGTTGAGAAAGTTAATTCTTTGCACCAAACGCAGTGGCGAGTTTTGGGGCCGGTGAATGGGGGGAGGGGGGCGGGGGGGAAGAAGTGGTGGCCGCCCCTCGGTCAAATTCTTCCGTCTGTACCCTTTTCATTTTCATTCTTCAGGTTCTGATTTATCCACCTTGAATTTCTACGTTAACTAAAGGAAGGCAAGAGTGGTGGGTACAGATGCCGATACAGATGCAAACCTATTTACGTTGCCGTTTGGATTTACATGTCAGACTGCCTGAGCGGAGAATCGCACCCACGACCTTTGAAACCTAAGGCCGAAGTCCTACCACTGAGCCAAACTGACACGGCCAAAATGAACGTCCATAGGCAGCATTTAACACGTGCTTTAAAAAAAAACCGGTATCAGTGGTTTCGAAGGTGGTGGGTTTGATTCCCCACTCATGCAGTCTGACATATAAGTCCAAAAGGCAACGTAAGTAGGTCTGCATCTGTATTTACTATTTATATAATTGAAGTAGCGAATATATAATTTAAGTCGCTTGAGGATTTTTTTTTATTTTCTTGTAGATGGATCAAACCCCTAATATAACTCGACCACGCTCTACTCCCTTCACTCAGGTTCTCTCATGAAATTATTGGGCGCGCAGCGTATCTTGAGTCCTGCAGATATTTTATGAGCGGCTACATCTTCCTGGAGGGAGCGGCTTTCATCGACGGCCGCCATTGTTTTTGTAACCATCTAGGATATCAACAAGGTGCTCCGCTATCGAAAACATACAATCGATTAGCTGTCTTCGTTCTGGGGCGAACTCAATATAGGCCGCGGACACTATAGCTTTTCGTCTCTGGACTTACATTATCTTATGACGTAGGCGTAAGTGCTGGTGGGGAAGGGGTTACCTCTACACATTAAAAAAGTGACTCCAATATTAACGTTTTACTTTGGACGTTGGTTAAGAGTAGATCTTAGGATAAACGATGTTACAAGGATAGCATTGAATTGTTGTACATACATCTTAATGGGGTGAGGGTGGGGCAGATAAAAATTATATATAAAAAAAACTCTGAAAAACTTTCTTTAGTGGACAGAAATTGCCAAACAAGGGTTGTGTTCGCCTCGAATTCCCCTAGAACTAGCTGGATCATCGCTTAACCTTTACTGTGGCCCAGCCACTCACCAAACATTGAAGTAGAAACTATCCTACGTAGCAAAGACGTTAACACAACAAATAGCCGACACATTCGCCACGGCTCTGTAGCTCGTATCTTTCAATTAAATAGTGAGATTGCACAGATAAATCAGGCGTAATGTACGATGCCGGAACAAGGCGTTTGAGCGTCCGGGACCAGTAGCTAATTGAGCGCCACGCGTTTTGTGCTGTTATACAGCTGATTGCAACCTTCCCTACCCCCAACTCCCACTCTACACTACACTACACGTCACTTCTCAAATCTACCTCAAAATGAACCCATCACGGTGTCACAGAGATAACGCCAACACACTGAAAACACACGAATATGACACGTTGGTAGGCAAGGGACAAAAATATTTGTCTACATTTGAAGGATACAATTGTGTTAAGTTTGTGATAGAAGTGCCCTCTTTACTGGTAATAAAACTAACAAGAACGTTGAATTTGGCATCAAGTGTTTAATTTTCGGCCCGGAATTTGGGTTTGTTCACAATAAAAATGTTAAAACATTAAAAAAGTTGGGAGCTGCCACTAATTGTGGACTTCATACAGCCGCCATATTAGATTAATTTCCAACATGGCGGCTGAGCGAAGTCCACAATTTGTGGCAGTTCCCACGTTTTTTCAGTGTTTTAATATTTTTATTTTGAACAAAACTCAAATACCAGATCGAAAATTTAAGTATTTGTTGCCATTTCTTGTGATTTTTCTTTCCAGTCAGAAGGTACCTCTATCATAAACTACTGCTGCAATTCAAAGATTAATTTTTCAAGACCAATTTTATTCAGGCTAGGTTTCGCCTTTTTTTTAAATTCAAGTGACTCTTTTTTCAGTTTGGTTTTTCGAGGGGAGTTGGGAGGGGGGCAGCACTTCCGACGCCCTTTCCCCTTTGGGCACCCGGGGCGGCTGCTCCCTTTGCCTCCCCCCCCCCCCTTCCTCCGGCACTGGTAATGTAGAAAGCACAGCCGAGCGGCTAGCGTAATGGCCTCGAAAACTAGAAAACGCCAAACTGAATTCAACAACTGTGTAATGGTTTAGGTTTCAGACCCAGGGTTCAGAGGGCCTGCTTACGAAGGCTAGCAGTTTCACGACACGACCCCATCCGTGATTTATCGGAAAATAGATAACAGTAGGGTGAACTCGACGCACCCAAAGTCTGTCGAAACAGCACTGTCATATCGATTCGGGATAAATTTCTGAATATTGTACGAAAAGCCATCGCCCACTGTATGTGTAATGACGTATATGGTAGTTCATAAAGTCGGCGCTGGAGAAGCTAACTGGCAATTATGAGGGGGAAAAAGGTGTAAAATGATTGGTGGGCGTGTAGCAGGCAATAGCGAAATTAATGTTCGACTTTTTGTTTTTTTTTAATGGAGCAAAGGTTTTTAATGGTTCCATTAAGCTAATTTCGGTTTTTAATTTACCGAAAAAACCCTAAAAAACTTATTTCGACGCTCAGTACGCGACCTACATTTAAACATCCCTGCGGTTTAACGTTTCACATTTTTCCGGGTTGGGTGGGTGGGGGTTGGGGGAGGGGGCAGTGCCGTAGGTCGAATACCGTTTTAACGAGGCCATTCCGTTAACAACGAGGTTTTTTTTTGTTCTTCGTTATTTCTTTCCGCCCCCAACCATTTCATAAGAAAATGTGTGCATTATATTACACCTTTCTAACCCAATTTCCTTCCCCCTCTTCCCCCCCCCCCCAACCCCCTTCCCCTTACGCTTCATTAATTCCTCTAAAATTCCATTTTTCTAGTTTTTTTTTTATTTCTCACAGCTTTCGTGAAATCGCATCATTAGGAAAAGTGGGCCTCAGCTTCCAGGCTGGCTCACTTAAGAGAATAAGGGTGGGGCACCCTTTTGCGAAGCTGGGAGAGCCCCCTCAAGCCCAGGGCGTGGCCCGTGTGATGGACACGTGACTCCACAGGCATCATATTTTAATCACGAGCATCACCATGGAAACGTCGAGCCCATGTCTTGTTATATTTTATGTGTCTTTCGGTGTATTGTTTTTTTTTTCTGTTTCGTTGGAAAGCGTAAATGTTGTGCTGCATAATAATGTATGGATGGGAGGGAGAGGGGAGCAGACAGATGGATGGGAGGGGGTTGGAGTTGAGGGGGGGGGGATGGTTAAGTCCAGCGACACTTTAATAACGTAGCCTTCTTGTTTTTAAGACGGTGTCGCAGAAAACTCATAATTTCATGAAAGATGAAAAATGCAAACACACGGAACGATTGCCAAAATTCGAATAAGCATTCCAAAAACGTCAGTATGTCTCTGTATGTGGTTTATGAACCGCCGTGAAGTCAGTATCATCCATTCCGTGCTACTGATATCAGCATTAATACGCTGGATTTTTGGGTTTTTAACGTCAATTGTGGCACTTTATATTCAGTTTTTATTGAGCATCAAAGGCTAAAATGTGGACTAAACACCTTTAAGATCAGCCATCCCTAGGGTGTTTTTCTGCCTTTTCAGATACGCTCTGGCGTGTCGCCGCCCTCCAAGTCGACGAGATTTACGTCACCAATTGGATTACTACATGCTTATTGTTGCTGTAAGTATGTTGTTGTCAAGTACATTGTTGTTAAGCGGGTTTACGACTGTAGCTGGGACCGATCCTGGCCTCGACTTCCCTTCTGGCATTTTCGGGAGGAGAAGGGCCCTTTCGTGCATCGTGCTCATGTCGATTGTGGCACGTCGATGACCCTGGGCTTTCCACCCGGATTTCGCCAGCTAAGTTAACCCTCTCGTCTTTGTGGGGCAGATAACCCTGTTTGGGTTCGTGTTTCCTAAAACAAAACAACAGCAGCAACAACAACGATTGTCCTTGTAGGCATCTGTCCAGCATTCACCCCTCCATCACTTTGCCGGGAGAACTGGTTATTCTGCCAAAATACGGTATATTCACAATTGTCTTTGTTACGTCTGAGCTTGACACCCTTGATCGGTTTCCTCGCGTGCTTTGATGAATGTTTCCCCAACGTCTACTTGTGGAACGGACGAGGAATCCATCAGTCATTCTTGTGGATTGATTGTTATTTGGTTCGGTGCGGAAGGGCATGTTGCCGAAGTCAATCTTTGGGTTGGAGCTCCATGGTATTTCTCTGCTTGGTCGCGTTCAATTATCCGAATCTACGGGCTGTTTTGACTTTCTGTAGATTAATGGGCAGACTGTGTTTTATAGTGTCCGCATCCTATCTTGAGTTCGCTCCAGAACGACACAGATACTCAATTGTATGTTTTTGGTAGCAGAGTGCCTTGTTGATATCCAAGATGGTTACAAAAAACAATGGCGGCCGTCGATTAATGCCGCTCCCTCCAGGAAAATGTAGCCGCTCTTAAAATTTCTGCAGGACTCAAGATAAACCGCGTACACAATAGCTTGGTATGCTGAACTTAGTTTCTTGACTTTTGTTTCGTTGTTCTGGCGTTTGACTGTGTGTTATGGGGCGTGTAATCCAGTAGGGTTTTGCTCCGTAATAAACTATCGATCCATCCAGCTCAATGCCAGTCTTGTGGTGTCTTTTAACCGGAACAGTAGAGATATAAACAACGTATTTGGGGAAATTCTCCACGCGACAGCAATCTTTGCAAGTCGTTGGAATCGGGTGAGTAATGACGATAAATTTAATAATCATATTTTACATCTTTAATGACGCAAATAAAAACCCAGTTTATACTGATAAATTAGAACAATTTATGTTAAATTTAATGAATAAAAAATTATTTACAGGTAGACAGTAAACATTTGAAATGGTTACAGAACCGAAACTGAAACCAATAACCAGGGTTCGTACAGAACCTTGAAAACTTAGGCAACTTGGAAAAATCAGGGAAAAGGAAAATATGTGAAAAAAGTCAGGGAAAATCCAAGCCTGGCAAAAGTCGGGACAAATTTTGAGAACGGTAGCCCTGCAACCATAAAAATTATTATATTCTGATTTAAGTTTAGTAGTTAAATTTAAATTAAGACGCCAAACGTCAGGGAAATGTGCAAAATCTGGTCAGGAAAACCTGGAAAAGTCAAGAAAATTCAAACCAAAATTTTTTTTCGAACCCCGATAACGTACGCCAAGAAGAGAGGCTGAATGAAACTGAATTAAATTTATCATCGGCGACGTTTAGACCATAATATTGCTGTGAGATGCGTCATAGAACCGGACGATTTCAGACATGGATACCTCCCTTCGTCTTCAAGTTGAAAGTGTGCAATCCCCGTATGGAAAGAAATTGTTGAGCTTTGCTTTTATTTATTTCCTCTTCCTCATTTTCCGCTACCGTTAATCTCTTGTTGCACTTTATGATTCTCATGATGGTTCTGTGTGCCTTCTGGACCGCCGCAACAAGTATTATTATTGTCTCTCTCTCTCTTCCCCCTCCTCTATGATGACCACGAAGATCCTGAATCTCCGTTTTATAACGGATAACAGCAAGGTGCACCAAACACCTGGCGAAGACATGGTGGCATGTCCGCGAAGCCACATGATTTACTAAGTCTGTGCTTCCGATTGGAACGAAAAGCGTTTGTTTATTTATTTTCTTAAAAACGAAAATAGTAACTAATAAAAAACCAAAAAAAAAAAAAATTATTAGGCTAGATCTAGGGTGTTTATAAATTGTAATTTTAAAATGCATGAAGCTGTTAATTACAATTATTTATTTTTAATTTTTTTTCTTAAAGCTTCAAAGTTTAATTTTTTATTCATGAGTAGGGGAAAGGGGTTATTATTTTACCCTGATGCGTTCGGTCCACTGAACCGAATTCATTAATGAATTTCTTGCTCACAAATGTCTTTTTGGGATTAGTTCAGTTAACAAGAGGCCACCACGGGTTGTACTTTCAATTTTCTGATCACTTCGCACCCTAGGGAAGAATTACTTTGTGCACTTAGCCTAGTTTCCCCTTCCTACGTACCAAAAAAATTGCTTATTACCTAAGAAGTTATAAGCCTAATCACACGAATTGCATGAATCATAAATCACACAAATCCGGTAATAACCTTACAAAGATTTGTTCATTCAAGGTCTTTGTTCGACCGCCCCTCGAGTAACGAACGCTACCCCAGCTGGGTCTCCCCCCCATTATCTAAGAAACATTGCTTTAATAGAATCTTTGCAGCGAAAGTTTACAAAGAGCCTTCATGGCCTACGTTATCTTGACTATGGCACTGCCTTCCTAGGACAGGGCTTAATCTCATAGAGTTTAAAAGAATCTGATTTGATCTCATTACGACCTATAAAATTCTGCGGGGCTGGATTTGCAGTAAATCTCTATTTGTTTGATTTAGATTTTGATTTCCATGATCGAACTTGAGGCCATGGTCGGAAGCTGCCTGTCTAGCCTTCACGCACAAATTGTCGTCAAAATCATTCTCTGTCAGTGTTGTTCGTATTTGGAATTCCTTCAGGGCATCCAGAGTGGGATCATCCTACAGTGCATGATTTTCGTCGTATGCTGCAGAATGAGACGCTACAGCCTTTCCTGAGGCGCCCATTCCCTGAACTTGGGTGGCATGGTTGCCATTCTCGAACTCTCACCTCCACTTTTCCCCCCTCTACTATCTTTTATCACTACCCATTACGTTGCCACCCTTTCGTGTCCTGCCACCAATGTTTGGATGGTAAATTGGATTTATTATAAATGTAGGCCTAACCATACAGAAATAGGCCTTACCACACAAAAATAGGCCTGACCATGCCAAAATAAGCCTAACCATACAAACATAGGCCTAACCATAAAAAAATAGGCCAAACCATAAAAAAATAGGCCTAACCACACAAAAATAGGACTATAACCATGCAAAAATAGGCCTAACCATACAAAAATAGGCCTAACCACACAAATAAAGCCCTAACCACACAAATAAAGCCCTAATGCGTGTGGCGCCATCCAGTAAAGAACAAACGCACTATTACTGTACTCCGTAGCGTCCGGGAAAAAAAAATACTGTTCGGCTTGTTGGAATCGATAAGAAACTTCGTTCCGTTGGATTCTTCAGGAATCCGTACCGTTTTACTAACACAAAGAGATATTGCACTGCCTTTTTCAGTTCCTATCTTGTTCTATGGTGATTCAGACCTTCCCACCTAAGATCAAACGACGGTAGCGCACCTTGTGAATATCTGCTTTCGAGTACGGACCAGATTGATGCGTGCTGCCAGGTTGGTTGGAAGGTTTGATGAGCGTTCTTTGCTGTTTGCGCTCGTGTCGTGCATTCAGTGGAGGTGGAATGACGTCACAGGGTGAGCCCCATAAATATTACCGCTTGAGCGTGGGCGTGGTAGGCCGAGTTGAACAAACTCTTGAAATCACGCAGGGGAAAAGAAAGCAGAGTGAGAATATGGCGGCGGGAGGGAGGGGCAGGTGGTTCTACGCAAGGCTCACCTGCGCCGTACGTACTACGAAAGGAAAACTACGGAATGGTTTGTTAAAGGCATATTACAGGCAGTAGTGTATAAAATACAAGATCAGCAATTCCTCCAAGAACAAAATTTGTTTTGGACTGGGCACTGGTAAATACCGGTAAAAATCCAGGAAGTACCAGTTGAGCTCGGTAAAAACCAGAAAATACCAAATAAAGAAAGAAATCACAAGGTAAAGGGTAAATGATAGCAAGCAGTCTGCATTAAAGACTGGCCTTGTGAGGATACACAATACACTAATCTGAGAAAAAAGGAATGATAACTGCCCCGACTGGGACTCGAACCCATGACTTCCTGTTTACTAGCCGGGCGCTCTAACCAATGCGCTACCAGGGCGGGTACATACAAGGAGGAAAGCAACTTTGTTTCTTGGTTAGAGCGCCCGGCTAGTAACCGGGAAGTCGTCGGTTCGAGTCCCAGTTGGAGCAGTCGTCTTTTCTTTCTTTCTCAGACTAGTTTATTGTGTTTCCTCACAAGGCAAGTCTTTAATGCAGACTGCTTGCTTCATTTACAGAAGGTACCAGTTAACCTGGAAAGCTATAATACGTGGAAAACAAATGTTATTTACTTCGCGTTTATGCCTTAACGAGGAAGCATTTTAAATTATGGCTGTGCTGGGCTAACAGAAAAAAGCCCGCTAGCAAATACAGCGGCCAACTGTGCACCGTTAATCGCTATCGTTACTTCAAACGATGAAAACTTGAAGTGGGGATCCTTAAGTTTGAAAAACAAATTTGGTTAACCTTTCACTTTCACCCAATATTTTAAACTCTTGCCGGTCATGACCTAACGAAAGAAGGACTGCTAACAAGTAAAATGGCTAACTCAGTTTTTAGTTTTGCTATAGCCGGGCATGATTTTTGCGAAGATAACAAGTGCATATTCACCGAATGGACAAGCTGCAGCATCTAGCGCCGTATCCCAGTATTTAGTTCTATGTAGCACTTGATTTCAACAAGCGAAGGAATGCGCAAAGAAATTTCATTTTACACAACAAACTAGCCACGTGCCTCCTCAATATATAGTGTAAAGTTGGGGCGTCCACGTGCACTAGAGAGCACGCGGTCAAGCTTAACGATATCACTGTCACTAGACGGCGCTCATCTGGCGGTTCAAAATCAGCGTTTCAACACGGTCGATATACAGGAAAAGAAGCACCAGTGATGTCCTTAGGACTAATTTTACCGCTTGCTTCCTGGCGCACGTGGGCGCACCAACTTTACACTCAATAAATAATGATGCACGTGGCTTGTTTGTTGTGTAAAAAGAAATTTATTTGTGTGTTCCTTCGCTTGAAAGTATAAGGGATGATCCCATTCGTGATATTTTAACCTTTCATCTGTTATTTTTGTTAAGTACGTATAGCGTACAGTAGGCTAGGGTTGTACACCTCATCTTTTAAACGGGACGGAAAGCCAATGGGCTC
>JAHWFP010242387.1:0-32518 GCA_023313725.1 Lithobius niger
GTGTGATTGATTGATTGACTTTAGTGCAAGAGTTGCTAAAGCTTTCAAAGACTATTTTACATTCTGCAAGGGTCATGTTTGTAACTTAGAGAGTTGCGATAACTCAAACCGACTTTTTCTAGTCCAAATTTTGTTGTGAACTTGAATGGTTCATTTTGTCGATTTATTTGTAAATCTCGTGCTTTTACTTGTAAAGCCCCGTTTTTATTTCGTAACCAACTAGTTACCTCGTGTGTATAAATCTTGTCTTGTTTTATTAAAACAGAAAAGAAAGTTGTTTTGAACAACAAATTTTGACTTCGAGTCCGATTTAATTTGCAAGGGTTATTTTAATTACAAATCAATTTTTATTCTAACTCCGAAGTAGGCAATTAAATTAACTACCCATCGTGGTGGCAGTAAACCGTGATAGAGAGGTCATAAAAGTTTAGTTAGGACGTTGACGCTCTTCTCCTAACCGTGCAGTAGACACGCTATGCTGTTTTCACAACAAAATAAAAACCGCCACTTATGATTTACTCTACGATTACCACATGTACGCCAGATTGTCAGTGCTATAGACAGTAGACACCTCAAGACCCTGTAAGCGCCGCTACAAGACGTTTTATTTAAAGTAACGGCCCTGTCACAGTGCAACAACTCCTGTCCTAAACCAGACCATTGGAGAAAGTTGCAACGAACAACCCACGATGCGAACACACCTCAGGACAGCCCATGTTGAAGTTCTACACAGACATTTCCTGTGTGTCAAATGTAGAAGATAGAAGATCGTGGCTATCAGGTATTCCAGAAACTTAGCAAGTCCAAAAGCAACGATGTGTAGCTCTGTCGATGATGGAAGCGGTGTTCATCGGTTTGTCAGAACCATTGATAGAAATGGCAGACAGCGATCCAACACAAATTGCTATGGAATTGTGCAAGTACAACAGTTATCGTCTACTGCGATAACGAAGCAGTAATAACATTCACCAAGGATAATAGAGAACATATGCAAACAAAGCATATAGACTTATGATGTAAATATGTAAGGGAAGCTGTCAAAGACAACAAGTGTGTGCTATGCCCCGAGCAAGAACAACATAGCAGACATCTTCACGAAGCCTTTGACAAGACTGCCCTATGAAAAATTCAGGTGAGCCTTAGTGGAATGGACTATGGTGTCAGTGAAGTTGTCTAACTGTAGATTGTTGTTTCCAGCCATGGTTGAGAAATGACCAAAACGGGGTGGTATGTTGGTTTAAGTGCCCTAATGTGGTTTTGGTCACTCCCCTGCATGGGTATCAAAAATGTATATCCCATATGGTCTTTGATGCCGTATGTATTTGAATGGGCATTGGAACCAAACAGAAAATGAAGATCAACTTTCTTTCCAGTCCTGCTTGGAGAAGGTAAGATGTCTTACCTCTTATGTCGTATCAAAAACGTCCTATTAATTGCTCTTCTTTATTCAAAAGAAGCTGCATTCTTTATAATTTTCAACGTCACTGCCACTACAAAGAAATGTGTGTTAAGGTATTTCAAGTGCAAGTATCGCGTGCCAGGAATAAAGCTGGTACGTGATGCTGAGTAAAATCAAAAATGGCGTGGTACAAGGAAAATTCCCCAACATAGTTTGTAGTCCAGCCGATTTTCTTTCTTAGTGATTTTTAAACACACCCCTGCTGCTTTGGGCCTTATGTACGACCAGGTTTAACAAGGTTATGGGTGTAAAGTGTCAACAAATGTCATAACAGGACAACGAGAATACAGTGCATGACATAACAGCGTGACTTTGAACGATTCCTGTCAGGAGTCACAGGACGCTTTGGACCTTTCTCCCCTTGAGTTTCATTTGACCGTACCGTCTCCTTTTCTTCCAGCCACCTTGAGGCTTAGTAGTTGGCAAAGACTTTGCTTTATAATGCAGTTCCGGCGCTAATTACAGCAGCTTCCCGTCAAAAAAATCCTCAGACTTATCGATTGGGAGGAGACAAAGCTGGCTGATGACGTTGGAGGGAGTGTTTATAGCAGACTTCAGTGCGGCGTCTCTCCTGCGAAAGACCATATTCAAAAGTAGGTGGAAACCCCATTGAAAACCATCTTCTAGAACGAGAAAGCACGCTTAGTTAGGTTACAAAAATCTTCCACCAGAGCATGGCCAGCCAAATTCGACTTCTCAGAAATAAGCTTCTTAATTGTAGCGGCGGACACAGAAAAGACAATCTCAGCGTGAGAGTTGGCACGAAGTGCAATTCGAAGAATCGCATCATCCTCTTTATAATAAGCAGTAGGATCCAAAATTAAACTTGGCATCCTCAACGTAGAGTTGGTCTACATCGGTTGAGCTGCACATAAATATTCCGCCGCCTCAAAAGTCTCTTAGCGTTTTTTACTAGGCGCACTTTTTCAGTAGAGCGGAAGAAAAAATTGCTTAGCTTAGAATCGTATGGCGGAAGAGGCTTGAAAGCAGAAACCGACTAGTAAGCTTTTTAAGTTAAGCTCTCTTGATTAAACAGTTGGCAAAAAGCCACTTCATACTGCGGAATGTGAATAGGAGCTACTGATGCTCCCCGAGAATTCAGAAGTGGTTCAATAGGAGGGTAGTCCGGGTCAACCTCCAGCAGAATAAACTGTCTACAGTATTTATAGTCTTTGAGGTTAAACAAAGAAGCAGAAAATTCTTCCCAAGCCACAAAATCTGGACCCTCATCAAAAATATCGGATTTCACAGGCTTTGAATGCGGTGATAAATTCCACTGTTTTGGCTACTTGCAAAAAAAATAGTCCGACTCACTGGAATCCTCGGGATACTCCGAGTCGTCTTGTCTACTAAACAACCTCGAATCAAAGTCCACTTTCCGAGATTTTTTTAGGCCTTTCTGAAGAACACTCACTGTGCAGAGAACGCTTAGCAAACGATGGGGACTGCCGTAAAAATTAAAATGACGAGATCTATGTGAAGAACCAGACACGGCAATGCAATGGCCTGTCAACTACCGATCACGATGGCCGTCCACAGCCAGTGACGAAGGCGGCGAAGTGTGACCAGAATGCGGCGAAGTTGTTAGTGGCAATGTGAAGCAGTATGAGGCGAAGTAATTGCTTCGTTCTTCTAAACCGAGGAATGCTGACGAACTGGCAAAGTAGACTTCGACGTTTTGCCTCCTGGCACGTCTGACAACTTTTTCGCTTCGCCCGGGACTTTTTTATGGTGTTCGCCCAGTCCCGGGCGTGGGTCAACTTTTGTCCTAGAAGATTTAGTGGCTGAATCCCGTTTTTCAATGTTTTCTCCACCGTGGGAGTTTTTTTGGGGGCTAACTCCAGTCCTTTTATTTGCCTCGGCAAATTTGGAGTTTGAGTTGCTCTTTTGGTTAAGATAATTACCAGCAACTTTGCCCTGCACTGCAAGCTTCGGCTGATCGTGTCTGCTTGCTGCAGTGCTGCTACTGAACCAGAGTTGTCAAAGCCTACTACATCATTTTTACTTACATTACTGAATTTCGGAACAGTCGACATAACTTCTGTCATCTTTTTTTTCAACCCCGTCAGTCAAACCAGCATCGACATTAGCTTGAACGGCGTTGGCCGAAAACTTGCATCCACTGTCCCAAGATGGCGGCGCTGGCGCTGACGACGAAGTGGCGAAGCGCTACCACCTTCTGGCGCTCCTCCATCGCGGTCATGAACACAAACATTTTCTCTTCGAGAGTCCAAAACCTTTGGCATTACTTTTGCGGTTTTCGGCACCTAATTCATCACGAAGAAGAGCAATTTTAATGTTCATGTCCATCTTATTTACATCGCGTACTGCATTAATAATTATTTCCAAGTTACAGTACTAGGGTCAATAGGAGACTTGCCCAAGATCGACGAAACTGACAGGGAAGAGGAAGCGTTCCCGGGTCAACCACGTTAGGCTTATCGATAGGCGTAACACCAGATTGTTTCGCGATCGTCTCATCCGACAAAAAAATCATTGGAGCACTCAAATCTGTACTTAACACTTCAAGTCTTCGAACGAGAGGAGTTTTCGATCTAATTGAAGAAGAAACCGACGCAGAGAACCTTGTTTTTTTTTTTCAAGCTGCACACGCTTCTGCACCGTTTTGCGCCAAGTACACAAAATTTTACAGTTTTTTCGTTATGGAGTTCACAAATCCCACAAACAGAATTGGTGAAATTACACGGCCTACACTTCCTACATGCAGGATGTTCATCACGGGGTGTTTTCTGGCAAGTACAGGACGGGCCCCAATTCCACCAACGAACGAAGCTTCCCGGTGTCCATGTTTTTAGTTCGGGGCGAAGTGGCGAACCACGAGAAAAGCAACACACATGTTCCTATGCATGCGACTGGTACAAATACCCGAAACGAAGTGATTAAAAGAAGGCTGCCGTTGCCTTATTAAAGGCTACGAGTGCCCCTGGTGGCAGAAACGCTAACCTCATTGCAGTGCTGGTTTTAAACTATTAGGGGTTTAAAAATCCGGGTAAGAAAAGCAAATCGAGAAGATTTTAGCACATAATGAAGGTTAGAATTTTGCAGATAGTAAGAAATCATTAGACCAGGACCACTGTTTATTTACTTGTTGGATTCTAATCGTCACTAATTTCTTACGTCTGCCCATGCAGTTCTAGTAATGCTCAAACTGTCAACTGTACGGATCAACTTATTTATAGTTTGTTCCACATTATGTTTGCAGAAAACTGACTGTATGATGCCACGTTTTCTTGCATTACGAGTACAAAAACATTGGATATCATACTTGTAGTAGACTCTACAGTTATTGTTAAGTCTTCGAGTACGATATATACAGGTTTTTTGCACTCGTAGTCGAAGGAAACATGGCATCTTACAGTCAGTTTCCTGCAAACATAATGTGGAACAAACTATAGCGTTCTACAATCGCGCATCCAACTTGATACATAAAGACCAGTACTTTGCAATTGTTGTGTTTTTGGTTATTTAAGCTGTGACTCGGCAATGATTATTTTATGTCTGTATGTAGTTTTGCAGGTTTAGTAGCTGTACAGGAGTTGTACTAGTTAACACATCAGGTCCTGCTCATATTCACATTTTTTCTCTGAAGTATTTTGCTGCTGGTGGGTTGACCATATTAGTTCCTATTTCTTGGATAGAATTAAAATATAAATGTCTCTGGCTGATTATGGTCATGTTGTTGCTTTCACATAGGTGTCATTGGTGCATATCCAACACCGGTTGCGTATTATGTAACTGGTATAATGGTCTGAATGGGTGAAATTCCAATGATAACAGTCAGTGATATCACTCGTTTGAAATTTTTGATACGATACCACTCTTTTATTGTTTTTATTTCAATTTTTAAACAATGTTTTGCCATTGATATCGCTTTTTTAATGTTCGTTTTTGACTTCACAAATTATGTCAGAAAAATTTGACAATGAATTGACGGTTACAACCATTTCATTTGTCGTTGTGGTTCTTATGTTTGCACTTACTAAATATTCAAGAAGAGAGATTACACTGCAGTGAGAAGATAAATACGAGGTGTTTGTTGACTTAAATATTAAAGACCCAAGGTTTTATTTCAAGGCATGATCGTGCGCGGCCATACATTGTTGTCACAGATCTTAGAACCGTGGACATGCATAGCGTGACAATACCGGATACAGCCGGCAATACGAATGGTTACAACGTTTTTTTACTCACCCACTCACGCCATTCCTGTGACATGATGGTATGGAGTTCGTGTTGCACTGCAGTCGTATGCCCAATTATGTACCTGAACTCATTTCCTTCCCAATACTTTACAACGCGAGAGCCCACTAGCCCGCCATTATAGGTAACCATTAGCTAGTTACACATTTTCAACGTTACTGAGGCACAGATTTTGCTCTGAAACCTAATTCAAAGCAATTCCCACATGAATTAATTTTTGTAAGGTGGGAAGCTGCTCGAGATTTCATCAGCACATTTATGTATTAATTTATTATAAATGAAATCATCCATATGAAAACATCAACGCATAACAAGCTGTTGGATTAGTTGTTTTTTTTTTTACCTTGTAACTCCATGCCAGCTATGTTAAGGAACTTCTGTAAATGATGCTGTGCAACTCTTACAACAGCATATCGTAAGATGCCCCAACTATATGAATTGGGGTCAGAGTGTTCTACACAAACTTCATCTATTTTTGATTGATTTTCTCTGATGGTAAGAAAGTCTTCATCATCCAATTCTTCTTCCTCTATCTCCTCTTCGCTTGGAAGTGACTGGCTCGAATCGTAGTCAACATTTTCGTAATCCGAAGGCAGCAGGGGCTGAAATTTGCAATGTGTTAACTTCAATTTAGAAAGATTAATGCTAGAATGTTTGTTATAAAGAACATTTTGCTGGCCCCCAGTCGGGCCGGCTAAAAATGGTTTCTTTTTGCCTAAAACATACTTAACCTGATAATTTAGCATTACATTACTCGAATGTGATGTTCCCCTGGAGGTTTCTTCCGGTGCACGGACGCCTGCTTGCATATCCCACTGTGCATGCGCGACGCAATCCTCCCTTATAAAAGCAAGAGCGCGGATGCTTTCGGCATTCATTTTTCTCTCAATTGTCAGGTGGTGACTCGAGAGGGGAGGTAGAGCGGGAGTAAGGTTAAGTATGTTTTAGGCAAAAAGAAACCATTTTTAGCCGGCCTGGCTGGGGGCCGGCAAAATGTTCTTTCTTGTTTGCCAAAACATATTAACCTGATAATTTAGCATTATCAGGAGACCTCGTCGAGACAGGTGGCAGGCACCGCCTGGACGGGTGCCCCGGGATGTAAGCAGGCTTAGCCCCCAAATTTTTTATCTGGAAGAAAAAAAATTGCACTTTATTCAGAACAGTGTGGAAACAGGAATTGGGATCTCTTTCGTGGGGATTGGTGGCCCTGAAAAGGACCGTTGTTTGTGGGTCTTGTCTCCTTATGGATGGCTTGCTTCTGCATCGGTTTAAGTGTTAAGGGGGCTTGACCACGGTTCTGGCTGCGACGAGTGGCAGCCGGTGTAGTCAGATTCTTCCCTCGACATATCCCTCAGGCAGTGGGAGGCGAAGGTTGATTGATGACGCCAGGAAGCTCCTGCCAGGATTTCTACAATTGGGGTGGTGTTGTGGTGGGCCCATGATGTGGAGATTGCTCTAACCTCATGAGCCGTCACCCTCATGCTCTTACTTATGTTTTGTTTGTCATAAGCTGCCTCGATAGTTTTCCTTATCCAACGTCATATAATAGCGGCTGAAGTTTCACAGTTTTGGGGGTCAACAGGGAGAAAGAGTTGGTTTCTGCCTCTACGAATGTCATCATGTTGTGTTCGAGCTAGGTAGAATCGTAGTGCCCTGACTGGGCCGAGAAGACGTTCAAGTTCATTGCCTACTATGTTGGAAAGGGCTGGAAACGTGATTGGTTTCGATGGTTCAGATAGTTTCTGTGTTTTTGCTCTGAAGGATGCTCTTGGGTGTAGCGTGACAGAGGAGAAGTTTGGGCCGAAAATGCAGTAGGCAGGGTCTGCCGAAAGGGCTTGGATTTTGGAACATCTTAGGCATGCTGCTAGGGTTATGAGGAAGACAGTTTTGCGGGTCATGAGATGTAGGGAGCTGTCTTGCATGGGTTCATATGGGTTTTCCATTAGAGATTGTAGGATGAGGGACAGGTCCCAGTTGGTTATGGTTCGTCTGGTTGTAGGGCGTTCGTTTTCGAATGAACGTAGTAACGCAGAGATGCGATAGTCGTCTATAAGTTTTGTTTTGTTTGCTGCTTTAAAGACTGAATTAAGGGCGGAGCGATAGACGAGGATTGTTGACCCTTCCAGTTTGTCGATGTTGAACAAGTCTGTGAAGAATTTCAGCAGGTCGAGTAAAGGGGGGGTCAATTGGATTTGTATGTTTTGTAATACACCAATGAATCCACTTGGACCATTGACTGTCGTACATGCGGTTGGTGGAGTCTCTGGTTGCCTTTGAGGTTATGCGTTCTGCTTCTTCATGATGAATTCCAGCTTTTTTGAGGAGTTTGATGATAATAGCCACCCGTGTAAGTTGAGGTTTGCAAGGTTTGGGTGTAATTTTGACCCTTTCTGTTGTGATAGATCTGGTTGAAGGGGTAGACTTCTTGGAGTGTCAACTAGTAAGTCTAGGAGGAGTGGAAACGACGCTGCTGATGGCCAGAGGGGAGCTATTAGGAGGAAGAAGCTCTGTTTTTTTCCTATCTTCCGAAGGACCTGTGGAAGCAGTTTGAATGGAGGGGGGGGGGAGAGAGATAAGCGTACAGGTTGTGCCATGGGAATGTTAGGGCGTCTACTGCTATTGCTGTTTCGTCCGGGATCGGGCTTATGTAATGGGGAAATCTGCCATTGTGCCTCGTGGCGAATAGGTCCAGCATCGGAGTGCCCATATGTTGAAGAGAGATTCGCAGATGGATTTCTTGAGGCACCATTCCCCTGTCAGCGGTTTCTGTCGTGACAGAGAGTCGGCAATCACATTTCTGTTGCCTGGGGTGTGGAGTGGTAAAAGAGTGATTTGTTTGGTATGCATAGGTTGAAGATCTCGGAGGTTAGTCTGTGCAGGGATCTTGATTTTGTTCCACCTTCCTTCCTGATGTAAGCCAGGCTGTCGTGTTGTCGGCCTGAATTTGTATCACTTTGTGTTGGATTTGGGGAAGGAAGTTTTGAAGGGCAAGCAGGATTGCACGGAGCTCGAGGATGTTGATGTGTTCTATGCATGGTGTCATCCAAAGGCCGGAAATTTCCCGATAGCCTGGGTGTGAGCCCCAGCCTGTTTTTGATGCATCTGTAAAGATGAGGAGATCGGGTGGGGGTTCGTGGAGTGGTTGTGATTTCGTTAGGTTTGTGATGTCGGACCACCATAGCAGGGTTTCGAAGGGAAAATCGTTGTGGAAGGGGTTTAGGTTGTCCGGTTAGAGTTGATTGATGGACTTGTTGTCTATTCGGTGGTGGTGGAAGGGCCTTACCATCCATCAGCCGTAAGGGACTAGGTTCGCCATTGCGTCCATCTTTCCAATGAGGGAATTTAGTTCTCGGGTGGAAAAACTTGTTTGTTGTCGAAAGAGACGGATGTGTTGAAGAAGGTCTTCTATTCGTTCCAGTGAGGGGGCTATTATTGCCGTTCGTAGGTAGAATAAGGCTCCAAGAAACGTAATGTTTGGGCTGGAGTGAGACGTAATTTTGCGTGGTTCACACCGAAACTCAGGTGGTTTAGTAGGGAGATTGTTTTGTCCCTTTGAGTTCCAGAGTGTGGAGGTCCGGATTGTTGAGAGCCCAGCCCACTCGTCTAGATATGCGCTGGCTTGGATTTGTTGTTGTTGAAGGTTTGCCAGAACTGGTTTTAAGACCAACGTGAAAATTCTCGGGGCTGCATTTAGTCCGAAGGGAAGACAGCGGAATTCGCAGACCTTTCGGTCGTAGATGAAACGAAATAGGTGGGTGATCGCCGGACGTACACAGACATGGAGATAGGCATCTTCCAGGTCTATTGAGACTGTCCAGTGTTTTGTTTAAACGAGATGCGGATGGACTCGAGAGTTTCCATTTTGAAGTGTTGGTTGAGAATGTATTTGTTGAGCGGTTTCATGTTGAAAATTAGACTGGAGCCTCCTGACTTCTTTGGTCGGGTGAAAGTGGAACTGTAAAAGCCTGGGCCTGGGTTGTCGCATTCCTTGATTGCGGATTTCAGCAGGAGTTCTAAGACTTCGAACGAAAGGGATTGTGTCGTTGGTGGCGAGAATTCCCATGGGGGGGGAGGGAAGGACAGTGCTGGATGTTTTATGAGTGTCGGCCGGAAGCCATGTTTTATGATTGAAAGAATTTCCAAGTTGCGAGTTAGTTTCTGCCAGGCTGGGAAGAAATGGCGGAGTCTTGCGTCGACTGGAAGGCAGGAAATGTGGGAAGCGTCATTGTTGGTTCTTGCGATAGTTACTCCTGCCTCCTGGTGACGGCTTCGGCGGTCGGGAGTTGCGGCTCGCTTCTGCTGGTTGCGTTGACTGGGGCGAGAGAGAGCAGGGTTGGTCCGAAAGGGCTGTTGGTTTCTCGGCTGGAAGGAGGGGTTGTCGTTCGGACGAGTAGGAGGCATTGAGGCTGTGTTTTTGTACAAGTCGTCCGCTGGGGAACGGGGATTGGGTTGCTTGTTTTTCTGAAAAGAGCGGTTGATTTTTTGTGGTTTCGGCTTTCTTGAGATGTCTAAGTGTGGGGCCAGGGTTGGGATAAGGCCACGGAAAAGGGTGTCCGACTCATGGATTAGCTGATTATGGAGTCGGTGTCGTGTGGAAACGTTCAGGTTGTTGGCGGAAGACAGGGCTATTTCACGTAGGAGCAAAGTGTTGTTGAAGAGTGCTCTGGTTGCCCAATTTAATGAATGGTAGGTTGCGAAGCTGGCCTTTTGGAAAAGTTGTGAAATTAGGGACGACAGGTTACGAATTTCTTCAGGGCTTGCGTCCGCAGAAAGTTTTTCACACAAGGCGTTGACAGCAGTGTTGAGGACATCTGCTTGCGAGGCCGCGCGTAAGCTTAGACGTAGACATTTGTCATTTTCGTATAGGACGAAGGTCGGAATGTCGGCCTTCTTGGGAATGAAGAGAGCAGTTCCAAAGTCCATTTTGATTTCGCTGCATAAAAATTCGCATTCTATGTATGTGTCAAAGTTGCGTGGGTTCGTAGCGCCATCCCCGAACGACTGGAAAAAGTAGCCGGGTCGTGGGGCAGGCGGCTCCTTGTCGAGGATGAGGGGGTCGCCTTTGCCGAGTAGAGAGCCTTCGTTTTCGGAGGAGGCAAGTCAATAAGGTTGTTGACTGACCGAGAAGGTTACGTGGTTTGGAATCCTTGCCTCGTAAGGCGAAGCCGAATCCAGTTTTGAGGCCCCGATTGATGACGGGGGTGTCCGTGGATTGCGAGGGTTTGAATAAAAAGCAGTCCGGTACCGTCTCTTCTACGGTTTTGAGGAGCACGCATAGTCGTGTCGTCAGTGTCGTCGTCCGGGAAATGAATTCTCCTTTCAGTCGGTAGCGGAGGGGCGGCGTTTGACTTCGGCCGGGCCGACAGAGAAGTGTCGTGCGTTTTTTGCTTCTTGTGGGCAGCCGGCTGAGGAGAGGCGACACGTTTGTGTCCCTCGTGGCTGGATGTCGAAGCGACCGATTCTTGAGTGCGGGCGTTGCGGACGGAAAATGTACATGACAGTGGGGGCATCGGATTGTCGTGTAGCTTACGGACGGTGTCATGTACGATGTTCAGGACCTCACTGCGGGTGACGCTTAGGTCTTTGCGGGAAGAGTTGGACGACAGATCCAAAGCGGGACGCAACCGTGGCTTGATGTAGGATGCGTTTATCTTCATGGTAGTTTTCTTTGGCAAGTTGTACGTCGTTCCGGAGGGACAACAGCTCCAATGATGTAGCCGGCGGCATGCGTTGTCCAGCGTGGAGTGGTGAGTCAGACGTGTCGTTTCCACGAGCGAAAGGAACGTCAGCGAAAGGAGTGTCGTTCGGATGGGTGGACCGAAGGCAGCTAGATCTAGGGCGGAAGCCCAGCAGTTGCCGAGGGCAAAGTGAGTAAGAGCATGAGGGAGCGCAGCCGATGAAGCGGGAGCTTTGGAGGCGGCGGCCATTTTCAGCGATGAATCCAAATTCCGTGCGACAGGTGGGGAAACAAGAAGCGAGGTGGCGTGAAGACACCTCTGGAGGAAAATGAATGCCGAAAGCGTCCGCGCTCTGGCTTTTATAAGGGAGGACTGCGTCGCGCATGCGCAGTGGGATATGCAAGCAAGCGTCCGTGCACCGGAAGAAACCTCCAGGGGAACATCACATTCGAGGAATGTAATGCTAAATTATCAGGTTAATATGTTTTGGCAAACAAGAAACTTACAAATTATTTTGGCAAGATTTTTGAAAAACGTTTGGTTTGCTTTAACGAGCAAGTGTTATTACTACCAATTTTGCGTTTGGAAAAAAGCCTAGTGCACTCAAGATATTGTACGCCAATTTGGTCCTACATAGTTATCTTCTTTTCCCTAAAACTAGTTTATTAATCATGGACTGCTTTTCTCCTTTGGGAATGACATAGGATCCTACATCATTCCCCAAAGAAGAAAAGCAGTGCATAACAGGGAAATAAGCATCCAGTGAAAACTATGATAGTGGAGGAAAGGAGTGGGATGTGCTTGACACCAAATTAAGTTACCAAACATTTCCTCGACTCTCACCAGGAGCTTAAGGCCAAATCGAACTTCTACGTCAAATGCATCCCTTACCAGATTTACTTGCTCACTTAGTCTGAAATCACTGCTTTAACTCCTCACAAAAGATGCAGGATTTACCTTTAGAAAATTCAAAAGTGATAAAAGTGATTATACACTTTTATCACGTTGAAGCAAAGTCATAATAAAAATAAAATAGTGAAGGTTACAAATCTTGTCCCACCCTCTTCCAGTCTATCAGCCAAATTTACCTCTTCATTAACTCGGCATTAAATCTGAAGTCAGGCTGAAGTTGGTATTTGTCAGCCTCTGAAGAAGCCATGCCTTAAGCTGCCTAATATTATGGCTAGTTAACGCTCTACAATTTGAATGAGAATTTCAACTTTCATTATTTTTATTACTGTACGAGTTTCAGGGGTGTCGTGATTCACCTGGTATACAGGACATTCAAAAAGGCTTAATTCCGCTGAATAACTTTAGAACAGAAGAGAATTGAAATTTGTAATTTTGGGGATGTAGGTTGGTTTGAGGGATCTGTCGTTTGCCATAAAAGATTCACAGCAACCCTTTATGGGTTCCAGGGGGCGCAACTCAGTATTTCCATTGGGAGGGGGGGGGGGGGGGAGTCAATGATACATCACATTAAAGCACGTAACGACTAGAATAAAATAGCGCAAAGAAAATGTTGACACATTGCTCCCCTCAAAAATGGCACCAATTCAAAGTTTGAAATATCCATCTGCAACCAGAGCATTTGGACTACTAGAAAACAATATGAGTACAACATGACAGAACGTTCCAGGTGGATGAACTGTCAAGTAAGTACAAAGAAAACACCAAGGTTCAGGCCCTATGTTTGGGAGAAAAACAAATAAAAGTGAGAGGAAAATGAACGAAATTTCTAACTAAATTAGACCTTCCATCTCCTCCTACTTCTGAAAACGAATCACATTTTCCTCTTGAAATGCATTTCATCGATATGGCGTAATTGTAGTGCTCTTTCAACTTTGAACTAGCACCATTTTGATGGGAGTAACAATGTGTTCTTTGAGCCATTTTTCTATAATCGTTAAGAGGTTTCACACGAAGTGTCACTCAAACCCCCACTCCCAGTAGAAATTCCTGAGGTGTGCCCCCTGGCCACCTGCGATGCCTCTTATGCCCTCAACCCAACCTACATCCTTAAAGTTACAAGTTTTAAATTTCAATTCTCATCCATTCTTCAGGTATTCAGGTGACCTGGGACTTTTTGAACACACTGAAGGTTTATATTCATAAGCTTAATATTACTTTTTTCTTTCCAGAATACGTAGAAAGCTAATTACAGTACGTAACTTACGAGGTACCAGAATTTTGCTCATTAGCAGACAAAAAAAATTTAACTGGTAGTCTTCCAGTCAAAATGTTAACATTTGATTTTAGGCTGTGAGCTGCACAAAACGTGAGGCTCTGCGAAACCATACTGATGTAATGAACAAAAACAATTGCAGGTGAGATATAGGGAATAACACTAGAGGGTTTTAAAAATGTGTTAAAGATTATGAAAACTGAAATTTAATCCTAAAATAGGTCTCTGTTCTAAACCCTATATTAGGGATCGACCAAATCCTAATCGTATCTGAAGCCGGAACTTAGGGTTCGGATTCGATTCGGATTTAGCAACATTTTTAATGTCTGAGCGATTTTTCACTAACTTCGCTAATTTTTGGCTGTTTACGACGTTTCAATATGCCATTCGAAGCGTTTTTTCCAATGAAGCTAATTTCAAATGGCTAGCATAAACTATTCAAAAGTTATAAGGGGAAAACACATGAACAAGTTGTGAAAATGTGTACTGGAGTCTTTAAACTTTACTCACTTTGCTAATTTACTCAGCCATTGAGAAAATTTAGTCTGTATAAAATGCAAAGGGTTGAAGCAATCAACAAATGTTTTATTTTGGATTCGGTTTGGATCCGCATCCGATTCACCAAATCTTGTAAATTATCCGGACCTGATCAGATTTGGTAAAAGCAGATTCGGTCGATCCCTACCCTATATAAACAAAAAACTATCTGCACACAACTGTGCTCCTTCCCACCTGGTGGCTCCACTCACCGTTAGAAACGCTCACCTCGTAACCATCACTTTTTGTATAGTACCTTTCAGTTCGATCAGTGGGGAAATGGGTTACTCAAGGTAAGAATTTTGGGTAAATAAAATCATCAAAATTCCAGGATACCCTGGTTAATTTTTGTTTCTATTGCCTATTGAAAAAATACATTACCCAATCTATTAGCATTCTCCTTCTCCAATGCTGTTTCTACTAGAGATAAAACGAGTTCTTCCGGTCCGCTAGCTACTGCACAGCCTCCATCGTATACAAGTCGAGGCGGAGCAGCAGAGCTCACCTTTTCGACACCTCTATCCTGCCCAAATGGCAACGAGAGGGGAGGAGGGCGGGAAGCAGGGTAACGTATTTTTTCAATAGGCAATAGAAACAAAAATTAACCTGGGTACCTGGAATTTTGATGTTTCTACTTGCCGTGAAAAAATCCATTACCCAATTTATTAGCATTCCCATAGACTTCGTCTTGGCGGCGGGCGCCATTTGACCGGAGGCCCATAACCTAGCAACCAGCCCCTGTAACACAAAGTGGATTGCATACAAGAGAGGTGTAATTCCGACTGAATTAGGTACTTTGGCATGCGTATTTTGGATTTATTTAATTTAATATCATCGTTTAATTACCTCAACTAATGTTTTTGTTGGCCGTGTTGTCAAAATTGACGTGAAATTGCTTTTGTTTGCTAAAACTAGCCCCTGGTTCAAGCTGTCGTAACACAACAATGCAACGAACGGCCGCCATCTTGGTCGCGTTGGAAAGCTGGGATTCCCCGATTGGCACGTGTATAGCACGTGATCACTCATAGCGGCGGGGGCCAGTCACAAGTGACGTCATACAAAGCAAGTCAAGGTCACAGCCATTGGAGCTAGCAGGTGCGCGTCTCTTGGCGGACAGCCGGCTAGGAGTGGGAGCGCGATGGCGGCCGTAAAGGGATTGCATTCAACGATAAAGAATATAAATTAGGAAATAAAACAACTTTAAACTACTTATACGGTATTAAAAACTTTAATAAAAGATGTCGGAAGCCGTAAACAACGCTGTAATGGAAGAATAACCAGAGGACGTTATCATTTCAAGGTCTCCCATGTACTGCAACGGAAGGCAAATATTTTCGTAAAGCGGATTTACGTAGTTGAACTTCAACTTTTTTTTTTAAGTTATGAAAACCTAATACGATTGTCCCAAGTATATTTTTGTGCAATAATTTACACTAATTATTACGTCTGCAATTTTTTATACCCGGTGATCGCTTAGTTATTTTACTACGATTTATTTTACCGAGGCAAGCAACATGTTTACGGCGACAATGTTTTGGTTGTGTTCCAACTGGTATCCGGCTCAATATAATTGCCAGATCCGGATCTCGCCGGATACCGCATTATCCGGCGCAGGATCCGGATATATCCGGACTCGGTCGATCCCTACAACATTGGTTTGAGATTTACATGACAAATTTTAATTGTTAGCACTGTGTTGTGCAGCATTGCTCTTCCCACTCGCAATTGTGCTAGGCATAGGCACTCATGAATTGGAAATTTGTGCTCCTACGTTTCCACTTTCCTGTTGCATTGTAGCAGAATTGACGTATCTCATTGGCTGATTTGTGCCGATTTTTTTCCTCCTAAAATTTGATTATTAGCATCTGAATTACTGCCATCGGTTGATCTTGACCTGCAAATCGCATTTGGATGCTTATTCCCCGTCTCTATC
Organism: Lithobius niger; assembly: GCA_023313725.1. Lineage (NCBI taxonomy): Eukaryota > Metazoa > Arthropoda > Chilopoda > Lithobiomorpha > Lithobiidae > Lithobius > Lithobius niger. The sequence continues at coordinate 16,014 of JAHWFP010242387.1, forward strand.
TGCATTGCACTGGATTGCAGGAGTTACAGTGTGACTGGCAGTTATGACTTGTGGTCGCATACATGCAGGTAGGCTAGCACTTGGTATTAGTAGGTTACTACTGACATACAAAATGTCTGCAATCAAATTTCTCGCATTGCCTTTTGGAATAAGTTGGTTGTTAAGATCACTTTAACCTCCCGGAACATGTGCAGAACTGTATTTGGTGTTTGCACTGAATTTTCACTGTTTATTAAATTTGCATCATTCTTCACTGAATTGCACGAATTAGCCTGCATGGTGAAAGCATTAGTGTGGTCCTCATTATTTTTATTTTTAGCATTTACTTATGAGCTATTCCCACTGCTACTTGTGACTGCAGTTGCTTGACTATGCATTACAACATTAGTGTTTTTCCTTACATTTATTTTAACAGCACTGCAGGAGTACTAGTGTGGTCCTGAATAATCTGCTGCAGTTGGCGTCGTATATCACTATTTTCCTAATGTTGTTGTGCATAAAATGCCTCATAAATCTTCAGTCAGTTCGGCTAAATTATTTCACAGTTCAATTTTCAAATCTTAGATTGGTTGGTGAAGAACCGACTTAAATTCCCTCAACATCGGTATCGCATCGCTTGGATGCTGAAAAATCTCACTTACGGGCGTAGATATTGTGGCATCATCAGTCGGCGTGAGAACAAAACTCACGGCTGGCATTGCCATGCCTGTGTCGCCTGACACTACTAATGGATCATCGTTAGCATTAACATTGCCATTACCACCATTACCGTCACTCCGATTCGAACTTGTGGCAATCGCCACAGAATTAATGCAACTTTTCGTGCGAATATGGCGCAATCATAGTCTTAGCAATCAAATGAATGAATTTCAAAGGAATAATAGAAATTTATGCGGTTATATACTTCCGTTACTGAAGCTGATCGTAACTCAAGGCTTATCACTTACAATGTCTGGTTTGGCGGTTAAAAATCTTGGCGCAAAACCTAACGGTGCACATAGATACTTATACGATGAAACGTACAAAAAATACAGAATGTTCTCTACTCTCCCTTGAGTTGCTTCAACATTATTTTTTCCAGGGTTCAAATTTATGTTTCCAGTTTTAATTTTGCAACTACAACGCCTACGCGCGCGCTCTTGTGGCAACGATCTACACCTCTCAGCAGCTCGTTACAGCACCTTCTTCTCACTGCCTTGCTCGTGGTCATCTTGCCGCAGTTTTGGCGAATCGCCAGCCACCCGCTGAGGAACTGCTTCGGCACCGTCCGGGGCTCTATGGCGATCACCATGCTGCCCCGAATGAGTGTTTTTCCCCCTTCACCTGGGAAATTTCACCAGTGGCTAAATCTCGTTTAGTTTCCAAACTTCGAGATATTTTGGGGTTTCCATTCAGTTCCGGGTTGCATTTCAGCACTGCACTTTCACTTGCAACTCCACCCCTCACAGACAACCTCGGTCTTTCGACCGGCTGCTGCGTAGCCACAAACCCTGTGCCGACAGCCTCATTTACTTCCAAGCCAGGCAACGCCAACTCCGTCCCATTTGAATGGATTTCTCCTGCATCCTTTGAAAAGTTCCTTCCCGCGCCGGTAGATGGCGCATCACCGCCGTAGAGCGATGAGCGATCAGCGAAAAGTTCCTTCCCGCGCCGGTAGATGGCGCCACCCCCGCCGCAGAACGATGAGCGATGGATGAGCAGCTGCTTCCATTGCGAAGAACTCCGTCATCTGCGCCTGAAGTTTTGCAAAACCCTCTTGATATTTTTTTTTTTTTTTAACGGCCTGGAAGGACCGAGGCTGCCCGTTTGGCCAACTGAAGCCGGCGCTGGTCTCATTCATGCCAGGTGCGCAAAATCTTCTTTACTAAATCCGGATCCAAAAGTTCGCATAAGCCGCAACACGATCCCACAACCACGTACACAACCTGCAATTCTTACAGGCAGGATGAATATACCCCGGGGTCTTCAGGCAGGTACACTCTGGAAATTCACCAGAGTCCACAATCTTTATTTCCAGTGTCCATTTTAACACCAAACTTCGGGAACAAAGAGGCGAATTGCCAGTTTGTAACGAAAAACACAACACAGACAGACACAACCTTCCCGTCTGTACCCGAAAACGAAAAGTGAGGATTGCAGGTTGGTGCTGCATTGTTATAGGCAACGATTGTTGCGATCCTAGTGACAAGCAGGCTAACCTCATTGCATTGCAGGTGTAGGAAAGGTTTTAAACGTAAGGAGTTTAAAAATTTTCGGGTAGAAAAGCAAATCGAAAACGATTTTAGCACATACTAGAGGTTAGTATTTTACAGATAGTAAGAAATCAATTTTAACGTGTTAAAATTTCCATTTCTTACTATCTGCAAAATACTTACCTCCATTCTACATGCTGACTTTGTCGGAATGGAGGTGGGCAACAAACATGAAAGGATTCACAATCCTAAACACTTCAAGTTTTAACTAGCCTAACCGGCCAACTCACCTAAGCGTAGTCGATTTCTTTTGAGTTTTCCTCTTTCCATCCTTTTCCATTCCGGTTGGTGGGGTTTGGATAACCCTGCCAAAAAATGCTTTTCATGTGTAAATCGGCTTTTCACCGTTGTGTTCTGACGGCGCCTTATCACCTGTGTGTGTTGTTCTCGCATGACACTTCCCACTGTCGTCTGCCGGTCTCCTCTAGTTCCGGCGACTACGTGCCGCTTGATGACATCACGTCCACTTTCACCACAAGTATCACGTAGGTAGTGTTTAATAAACGTGTTCTTACACTTCCACGACCCGGCTGCTACTACCTTGTTCAGGGGTGTACCGCAGCCGTAAGCCCACGAAGCTGACAGCGCCCTCAGCTCGTGAGCCCGTACCTCCGTTGGGGTGTCAGGGTGTTCCGAGCTAAGCTCATAGGCTCTCTTAATCACCTGACAAATTCAGCCTCCTAGCTTGAATGGTGTCACCCGCTTGTTCAGCACGTCCCCTGACGCCGTGTCAACGTCTAAAAACAGCGGTGTGTAGCCCGTTCTCGTTCCCCTGCATAACGCTGGATAACGTCGAGCTGTCCGACATGACCCCGATGTCCATGCCCAAGATCGCTTTTCTCCAAGTTTGAAGTGCATATCTGACCGCTCTCAGTTCTAATATGTTGATGTGGAATACGCTCTCCTACTCGGTCAACAACCCCGCCACCGTCCACTTTCCCAGATGGGCTCCCCATCCTGTTGACGAAGCATCTGAGAAAAGTAGTTCCTCTGGTCATGCCTCCTTCAGCGGTACCACTGCCTGAAGGTTTTCAGCTGACGTCCACCACTCAAGGTTTGGAAGGTTGCGAAGTTGCACCACGTTTTCCCATGACACCCTCGGGTTCTACTCCTCCTTCCGGAACCAGTGGATAGGCTTCACTCTCCACTGGCCCAATGAGACCAGTGTCGCATTGGAATCTAGCATTCCTATTGCATTGCTATTACTGATGCTAACTCCTTCGCAGACGTCTCGGATCTATTCTGTAGTCTTCTCACCGCAGAAATGGTTTTGCCTATCCTCTCAGGTGAAGGTCGAATCCTGTTTGAGGTTAGGTCGAACTCCACTCCAAGGAAGATGAAAGTTTGGCTCGGGACGAGTCTCGGTTTTTCCTTGTTGATACCCAGTCCTAATTTCTGGAACAAACACACGCAGCGATCCACCTGATCCAAGAGCCGGCGTGGTGATAAGTGACGGAGCTGCCAATCGTCTATGTAAGCATTAGCTTTCGTCTTCTCTAGATGTAGGACCGCGAGTACCGGGCGTGAAAACGTGTGGCGCCGTTGACAACCCGAACGGTACCGTGGAAAACTGATACGAAACTCCCTCACACATGAACCTGAAGAGGTGTCCTACCCTCCGGGTATGGAGGGACGTCGAGGTATGCGTCCTCAAGGTCCAACGAAACTGTGTATTCTTTGTCCCTCAGCGCCTCCTGTATCTTCCCTATCGTTTCCATTTTGAACTTCTCCTTCTGGCAGTTTAGAAGACGAAGATTGAAGATCAGGCAGGTGCTGCCCCCTCTTTTCTTCGGGAATACCCTCACCGGGCTCCAGAAGTCCGGTTGACATCTCTCGATTGCTCCTTTTCGGAGAAGCTTTCCCACTTCATTGCGAAGCTCGCAATTCATGACCACCTCCTGGTTCCCCCAAGTTGGGGCCTTGTCCGCGAGTCTTGGTGCCGATGAAAAGGGGGGAGGGGGGGGGGGAGCCAAACTCTATCGTCTCCAGAATGAAACTCTCCTCCGTTATCGCCTTCCAATCGTCGAGGTGTTTCGCCAGTCTCCCCCCCCCCCACCTGTCGGTGAATTAGGAGAAACCGTCCCGATTGGCCGTCAAGGTCTGCTACTGGCTCTCCGTCCTCTCCCTCTGAAGAAGCCTCTTCCTCGATTTTGACCCCAACCTCTTGCTTGTGTGGGAGCGTCTCGAAAGGGCTGCAGGCCGGTCCTCTTCCCCCCTCTGCCTAGTCCCCTTCCTCTTCCTTCCTGGTTGTTATGATGTGGGTAGGGAGCATAAATGCTGTTTGCAGATCTGGCCCTCCCTCGGTTCCCTCTGGGAGCAGGGTTACCGCCTGGTTGTGGTTTGGTCTTTTCCCTCAGCTCGGGAGACCTCACCTCGGGAGCGAGTTGGAAGATTTTGACGCCGAACAAGTCTGTCGATCCGTGTATGGGGGTCAACTTCCACTGGCCTGCAACGTCCGTGGGAATGTTTGCTGCGGATTCTAGGAGAGCGTCCCTCTTGCAGAAGACAGAACAACAGCCATGAGCAACAGCCATGAGGACCAGTTAAGGCTGTCTCTCTGGAACGACAACGCCCTCTTCATCATGTGGAGGCACTCTTTTACTGTCCGGTTTTTCATGCGAGAAGGTACCTCCGCCACCAAAGTCTTCAAAGCTGCCGTCAACGCCAAATATGCGAGATCTGCGTGCAAGTTTGCGCGTATGCTGCATCTCAAAAGTACTTTGTCCTCATCGAAATGTTGCATCGGAATCCGAATGAACTGGGGTGTCCTCAGCATTGAATCCAGCTCGAGGTTCATCCTCTCAGGGAAATACTCTGCCTCCGGGAACGTCGAGTACCTTTTCTTGGACAGGGCCCCTTTTCCCCGTTGACCCGAAGAAAACCTTAGACATACTCAGATCGTGTAGGGGAAGAGGCTTAGAGACACATATCGGTTGCCCGCCTTTCCTCATGAAGGATTCCGTATTAAGCAACTGCCGGAAACCCACAGCCGATTGAGGAAGGTGGCGGCGGGGCTTGGGTGCTGCGGAGTTTGCGAACGTTTCGTGAGGCGGGTCGGCTGGATCCGCTTCCACCGGTGCTGCCGGCTTGCATTATTGAGTTTCCTTAAGGTATTTGTACACAAATCCCGCGAAGTGCTTCCAATGTATGAAACCCGGCCCCTCCTCGAATGGGTAGTCTTTGTCCGTAGATTCAGGGGTCGTAGGTTTTTTAGCGACGGTTTCGTCTCACTGTCTTTCTTGTGCTCGTTGTTCCTCACTGAAGCTCCTTTCTTCAAGGAAAACGTCGTCTTCGTTGAAACCAACTTTTCTCCGCTTTGGAGCTGATGACAGAGAACCCTAATCGACCTCTCTCTTGTTAGTCACAAGATTGTCTGGTGTGTAGTGTTCCTGGTAATAATTCCTGGAGTCCTCGTATTCGTCGCACTCCTCATCCCCATACTCATCATGCTCCTCCAGTGAATGTTCGTCAACCCTGACAATTGGTAGAACCGCCCTCACCGGCGATCCGTGCTGCCCTGTGTACGTCACTTCGTGGCCCTCATAATAACTTGGAGATTCCTGGCGAACTGGTGGACTACGCGAGTGTGCGACGTGCGAACTGCGATCCGTCACCTGCGAACTGCGATCTTCGCGATCCGGCGAACTGTTGTGTCGTGCGTGCGAACTGTGATGTTGTTCGTGTGAACTGCGATCTACATTGCGATCCGTGCGAACCGGCAAACTATGGGAAGTCACAGTGTGGCAGCCACTCTTAGGCCTCCCTGAGCTAGGATTTTTGTCCACAGACTTCGCCCTCCTGCTGGCCTTTTTCTCAGGCGCGGGCAGGGCTTGGCTAGACTTAATCGAACTGTCCCCATGTCCGCTAACCCTTTTCCCGGGTGCGGACAGGGCGTTTTGACCTTTAGCCGCACTACTATCCTGTCCGCTAACCCTTTTCTCGGGCGCTGACGGATTGGCCTGCTTCTTCACAGAATCACTCAACTGTCCGCTTTCCTTCTTTCCAGGTGCGGATGGCGTATCTTTTGTATGCTTCCCCTCACCTTTTTCCTTCCTGGAGGCCGAGACCGAGGCTCGATGTTTGCTACTCTGTGCTCTCGGATTGTCATCATTGGATTTCGCTTTCGCGTCCTTTTTTCCGCTCTCCGGGCAATGTAACTTTGCTGGCAGCGAACCACCCGGTGAACCCTATGTCCGGATCACCAGTGAACCCTTTATCTCGGAATCAATTGTCCCTACAGTCTTTAACAGTATGGCTGTTGATTCCTCCACATGCACGGACAAATCACTGTTCAAAAACACATTATGCTCACCAAATTCCGTAAGGGAAACGTCCGCACCAGTCACTGGGACCGCAGCCTCTTTGGTTTTGTCTGTGTTTACAGCACATGTCGTACCACTCGACAACCCCTGTTGTGCAATGAGAGCACCGTCGACACTAATCCTGCGATGGACCACATCACCTCGCCACGAAATTCGCCAAATTTCTCGTCTACATGTGACAAAACTGTAGTACTCACTTTTTGCACCACTTTATTTTCCATGTCTGTCGTCCGGTCCGTCACCACTGCCTTGGGCGTGTCACGGGCTGCCGTCACCATCGATTCTAACGTGCCCTTTGGGTACACGGTCTTAGCTCCGACCGGGAAACCATCGAATTCCGACGATGAACCCTTTGTACTGTTTACTAATTCCTCCACGAAAATCGGAGCCGATGGGTCTTCAGCAGTTTCTTCTAACCTCCGATCGAGAGACGATTGTCCTTTACCCTTTTTTCTCTTCAATTGTTCCTTCTTTTGAACGGATCAACGCCAAGTCCATAAAATTGTTTTCACCGAATCCGGCCTGTGCAAATAACAAATGTTACATCGTTCTGTTGTAAAATTACAAACCCTACATCTCCTGCACAGAGAGTGGTGATCTAAAGGCGTTTTCTGGCACGTGCAGGATGCAAAGTCCCCATTCTCAAAAGATCATTGATGCTAGCCAACTCATCCTCACTATTTTGGTCGGCCATCTTTTTCTCTTTGTTGGGAAACGCACGTCTAACCTTGTGCAAGAGGCAGGCGGCTGCAGCAGTTGCGCTAGCAGCGCGCCTAGCGGGAAAAAGTGGGCAACTGACGTTGAAATACATAAATTCTCGATTTATTGATGTTTGAGCATGGGAGAAGCAAAATTAAACGAATTTAGTATGTAGAATGGAGGTAAGTATTTTGCAGATAGTAAGAAACATTCATGTCAATTTTCATCGCACTTCGCACTGCCGAGAACAGCCACTTCCATGTTGCTTGGAGACAGTGGAGATTTTTTTTCCGGTCTGCGACAAATCCAAAGGCGTAAAAAAGGACTTTCTTCATCGCGTACGGCAGTTTGACAGGCTGAGACGCCGACCCGCTGTGTTGTGGAATTGTCTTGTCCGACAAAAACACCATCGGGAGCATTAATATCCATGTTAAGCGATCCAAATGCCGATCAAGAGGAGTTTAACCACCGCGGTAGGTGTTGATCCAACAGATTCACGACGTCCTGCCTCTTGTTCATGTTTCTGGTCGGTCTTTTCCAAGTATGCAAAATCTTTTTGACAGTTTGTTCATCATAAAGCTCACAGATTTCGCATTGAACCTCCTGAAACTCAAATTCTCTGTGCATACAGCACGTAGGGTTTAAGTCTTTGGGTGTTTTTTGACAAGTACGTTTGGGAAAAACTAGCCCAGAGGCTAGTAAGGATTTAAAATCAGATTACATGGCGAAGAACGGCGAAGTGGTGATCGCCGGAGAAGAATACTTTAACAATAGAGCACGACAAACACACGTCCTTCCTGGACAGTGCCCGGAAGGTGAGCAGGCTGCGCTACATCTGACTGATGTAAGACGCGATGCCAGCACTCTAAGCGGTGGAGAAGTTAAACTCAACGTTAAAATGTAATAAGAAATCAAATGGGTGTTTAATTTTGATTCCAGGCAACTGAAAGAGCAAATCGAAACAATTTAGCACTTAATGAAGGTTAGTAGTTTACAGATAGTAAGAAACCGATGGATTTTAGAGTCGCAGAGTTGCACGAATCCACAGATGCTAACGTTTTTTTCCAGAAGCGCTGCACTTCATATGACGATTGCCCACATGGCTCATATTTCCAATTTCTTTCTCAACATACAGCACTAATCCTCAGGCCAAGAAATTTCCAGATGTTTTATACAGTCCAAAAGGCATGACATGTACCTATCATGGGGTTATCCTGCACCCACACTAAGGTCACGCCGCGAACAAAACGTTACTCCTAACGTTCCACAACACATCGTGATCAACACGCTCGTGTCCTAAAGTGAAAAATATAGAGATTCTACCAGAGAACTTGTTCTCGCAAGAGAATCTAAGTTCTACGAGTAGAATCTGATGTTTCAAAATTGAGATCTCCCACACCAATCGGCGCATTTCACTACGTCATACAGCTCACTAACGCAGTCAAATACGCACAAATCGCGTCACTTCCAGCCATTCCACTCTCTCCTCTCTCTCTCTCTCCCTGCCCATTCTTCTCTGGTGGCGAAATGTTCCAGATTTTGTGCAAGGAGGTGACGGGTCTACTATGTAACACAGTTTAGTAGAGCTCCATTTCTACTTAGCAGAATTCTTATTACTGTGTTACAAAATTGGCATAGATTACTAAACAGTGCACCACTGAAATTGCACTGGACGACCGGCGGCTGGGCCCCCAGTGTCCGTCCACCTTTTTGCTTACTTCAGCCTAATACCCCAAACCATCCAGGGCCACCAGTGGTCCTCTGCCTCCGTGGCCTCATAAGGGTCCAACGCAGCGCGCCCCTCCCACGTAATGGGTATGGCCCCTCACTCGCCACGGTAATCAGCCGTACAAACCAGGCCGTACTGCATCAAGCCGGTGTCAGTACAACCGCTCGCCTCACTCTATCATTCAACACGTTCAATACCGCGGCCGAGCGCCAGACAAGGTGGGAATATGTACGGGAAGAACGAACCCATCAGACACTGAAAGCATTTGTGACCTCTGCCCCGTGGTCCTGCTCCAGCCCCGAATAGGCCCTGGCCTGAGACGCAAACAAATCAACCCCCGGCGTCCCAAACCACCCACAAACCTGTTTAAACACCACTGGACATAACCTGAATTCAAACCTGTCACCGAACATCCTTGACAGCCCATCCACCCTTACATTACCGTGTCCGAGCACAAACACTGCCGTCACTTCACACCCGAGCCATTGCATCCAACACTCCAGCCTGCGGGCCTGAGCAGTCGAGGCCTGAGACCTCGTCCTGCCCTGCCGGTTTATGTAGCACACCGCTACCAAGCTGTCCGAGAGCACCCTCACCCCCTTTTCCCTCAAGCCAGTCTACAAACGCATCATATGCCCTCAGCACCGCTAACAGTTCCCTTGCTTTGATATGAATACATGTCTCCTCGGCGTGCCACTTACCCTGTGCATCCGCACCTTCCTTCAATGTACCTCAACAACGTAGGATGCTATCCGTCTCCACCACCCTTGTGGCCTCCCTGACCACTCAGGAACGATCCACCACTGGTTATCCCAATACTGACCTCCACCAATTCAAGTCGCCCCTCGCTCCTTGCGATAGCACCCCATCGATCACGCCTGCCTGCAACCATGCCAACAAATCTCTCTGCCACCACCTTGTGTGCAGCCTACCACCTTCCATGGCACACATCAAACTCTCCGCCACGCCCAGCAAGCTTTGCAGGCTACGGAACGCGGTGACCGGAGTGCGCTGCAGGTCTTGAACGAACTTCAACATACGAGCTTCTATATGTTGCGGCAGCACAAACAGAGCCTGCACCAAAAGTAGGTCCATGCCGAAAAACGGCACACCTTGCGACGGCATCAATACACCTTGTTCCATGGTTAATAAAGAAACAGTCTTCGCAATACTTCCAGAGTCGTGTGCAAGCCCCGCGAACCACGTTCGCGGCCGTTCCCAAAATACCAAAACCATCCATATATGTATATATAAATATTTGTATATACATACAGCATTCATTTTCACTACGCAAAACACGTTGCACCGCCGACATAAGCTTCATAAAAATGCCTGGGGCCGAGGCCAAACCAAAAAGCAATGCGCAAACTGATAAACACACCCCAGCCAGAAAAGCATCAACCATCGACGTGCGTCTTTTTTAATCCCTGCCGCGTAAAACTCCTAGGAAAAATTAATCTTAGCCATCCACCAACCTAGGCACACATGTTCCATTTTACCACTTTCGATAGTGTGTCTAACCTACACTTCTGCATCAACACAAATTTATGCCATGACTTCAAAGTCAAAACGACCCGAATGGACCCAACCGTCTTACTGACGGAAAAGATCGGGAAAATATATTTTATCAACATCCATACAAGGATGATTCACCAGAACCGCCCTTCAGCGGTGGCGTCTCTATCAAATCCAAACCAGCCCCATGTTCTACAATCTATAACTTCACCGCATGGAACGCCCGAATGACCGCCCATTCGGCCCCACGGCCCGACAAGCTACCCGCACGCCACGTGCTCCTCCTTTTTAAGCCTAACGAGGCCAACTTACTAATTAATATCAATACCACATCAGTCCCATTATCACCGCAAAGTAGCCAAAAAAAAAACACCTATGCGTGTTCGCACATAATTCTACCCTTCATTGGCCCTTCCAATTTCACGCAAGTAGCCAATTTCGGTGAACATCGACCACAAAATCACTCTCAGCCTGGCACACACCTGTTTGGACTTATTTGTTTCCCAATTTTATCTCCAATTAAACCAATGCATGGCATCCCACACATTTTTTCTCAAACCACATGGCCCGTCTTTTTTTCTATTTCCAATAAGGCACACAGACCATTACACACGCTAACACTTATCCAAATTTCAACGCCATCATTTTTCTCAACGGTAATCCATGCCATAGTTTCCATTCGCAAGAAATTTACCTCACCACCACACGCTCCGCCATGCGGTCGCCATCTTTTTTGATACTAACCAGTGGCGCACCCAGAGAAGGGCAAAGTGGGCACTTGCCCCTCCCAAGAATCGAAATTAACAGTAAAACTCTTTCTACTGACATCAGGCGCTCTTTTTCGCCTAAGTAGGGTGAGGTTGGTTTGTATTAAAATGCTATCAACAACCCAAATTCTTTCTCGAGCCTAGTGTTCCCCCTCCAGTGCAAAAAATTGTTTACATCGAAGTTAAACTAATAAGTAAGGAATTTGCTGCCATTAAGAAGATATCTAAAACTAAGCAGAAAAAATCATGAAAATTCATCTTATAGATCGACATCACTGCCGTTTTACTTTGGTTTTTGGGGAAAAATACTCACAACAAAAATACGCAATACCAAAAAGTCTTTAAATCTCAGGCGAATTTTCGGTGGCCAATTATCTGCCACCTTCTTCAGGCCTAGCCCAGAGTTCCGTTCACAAAAGCAACTACATACGTCAACGGTAAAACAAATTTCCACTGCTAAATCCCACTGCTAAATGAGCAAGCACCTGCATACCCAAAAATTATGCAGTTTGCCACCCCAGACTTGGTACACCAACTCGAAATCCAGTGGAAACCATTCCTTACAACAACATCACAGGACGAGGACACTACCTCCAGCAGCTAGTGCTGCTTTTTAGGAGCCAAGTCCCACTGAGAAAATCGCCAAATTCAAATTTGTTTTACCGTTGACGTATGTAGTTGCTTTTGTGAATGGAACTCTGGGCTAGGCCTGAAGAAGAGGGCAGATAATTGGCCACCGAAAATTCGCCTGAGATTTAAAGACTTTTTGGTATTGCGTATTTTTGTTGTGAGTATGAAAATTCACTGAAACTGTTAAAAATTCTTTAGCTTTCGGACCCATTTCATATTTGTTTGCCCCCTCCACACAAAATTCTTGGATGCGCCACTGATACTAACCTCGAACCAACGCCAATAATTACCCATTCACGTGATAGCCTCGCATGCTTTGCGTGATAGCCTCGCACGCATGCTGCGCATTCATTGCTTGGAAAACAACCAAGGTCGTGTCGATGTCAGCCTTCTCGTCGTCGATGTGGTTGGTTTCTTCAACAACAACTAAAAAACTCAGAAGAAACAAATTGTAACCTTCGGGTTACGACTGCTCACGCCAGACGCAAGAAAAAAATAGTAGTAGGAAGTGGAGTGGCCGGAAGTGACGCAATTTTTGCATATTTGACTGCATTAATGAGCATAATTCCAATTCTGGTACTGGTTTCGATACCAATAAACCGGTTCTGTACAGTTCCGATACCGGTACCGATTACCATCTGGCACTGCCACAGGGAATGGACAAAAAGTTAATAATAATGAATTAATTATGTTCAGGGAGTCCAGGGTTCTGCAGTGGCAAATTTTTATAAATTTTTAAACGAAAATTTTGATATAAGCAAAGTTGTATAATTAAAATAAAAAGATTATTCAATTGACAAATTAGTTAATCAAAAAAAAATAGTTAAAAGAACATAAGCGAATTTTTTAGATAGATTTTTTTATTGCCAAGCCTTTTTTCCTAATGGCGCTGATATGATTTAAATTGTTTGCTTTCCAAATGTATCAAATTTAATTTTTTTTAATTAAAATTAAATTAAAAAACTTAACTTTAAAAAACCTAGTTTAAAATAACCACAAAGTCGAAACTATTTTTAAAATTCTGCCCTGGACCTGCTTTTTTAAATAGGATTTTTGTTTCTTGGATTGGTCCAATCCCTTAGTGAAGCTACTATGACTTAAAATTTGTGATTTCTTGATGTATTAAACTTAGTTTTATTTAAACTTAAATTAAAATAAAAAAATTTAATTAAAAAAAAACTTAAGGCTAAATAAGAACATGCTTGAAGATTTTTTGTAGGCACTGTTGACTCCAGGTTGACTCCAATCGAACGCACGATTTAGAAACAAAATGGTGATGTAGTGTAGACAAGAAGGATGTGAAACGCGAAACAAAATAGGAACCAACTTAATGATAATAAAGTCCTGACATCCTTACACAAACAGGAATCAACTCTAATGTATTCTGCTTAGTATATTACTATCCTAGGTGGGATTTCATGGTAATACGATGCAAACTACTCAATAAAAGTTGATGTCAACAGGTAAGTAGCCCAAAAAAAATGCATGAAAATGTGTTATTCATCCAAGATTCTACTATCAAGCACAGTTTTACGATGATTTACGCTACTGAAATTAATTTTCTGTTCCAAGATCTCTAAGATATTCTTTCCAACTATCGCATACCCCTGGAAAAGGGAAAGTAGATGACATCATTTGGTGGTCCGTGCCGATTTTTGAAAATGTAGCCAGTATAGGCCAACCAAGATAGCGGTTGGTACCGGTTCTGATACCACGGAACCATATTCGTAACCGGAATCTGAATCGGTACGGCACTAGTTAATGAGCCTTATGATGTAGTGAAACGCGCCGTTTGGTGGGTGAGGGATCCCAATTTTGTAACACAGTGAGGAGAATTCTGCCAAGTAGAAATGACGTTTACGAGGTGACCGTACCTAATGGTAAGTTACACCACATTGCGGGAAGAAATGCAGTTGCGTAGAGATGAGTTTTTTATATGGAGTTAGGACAGAGGCCTATTTTCGGAGCAAAATAGCCAGAATTTAAAGGTAAGAATTCTGCAATATTGTAAAAATGATGATATTACACACACACACACACCACTTTAGACAGTCCTAAAATGCCTTTAAAAGTAGTATTAGCTTACTAAATTTAAAATTCGTTCATTATGGAAGATTTTAACATGTGAATACTAGATATGCAAAATACAGGAAAGAGTTTGTTTTACAGAGCTGTTCGATGTACGGAAGTTCGTTATGTGCCACCATGGAATTATTCATCAAATCTTTACAAATGTTCGCTACAGGGAAAATTTTGTAATTTACAGGTGCATTATATCCTGAGTCTGCTGTAAATGAATACCTCTTAAATGGTCATACCTTCGTCATGAAGTAATTGGTAATGGACATGTCAGGAGGAACAAACTGTTCACGATACGTAGGCCGATCTTCTTTAATAACAGCAGGCTGGGTACCTTGCCCAAACTGGCCAAGGATCTTCATATGCAACTTCATACGCTGTTTTACTAACGTATCTAACAAACCAGCTTCACTTGGTGAAGACTCTTCTGAAAACACACAGAAAATTGATTAGCCATATTTGTAAATTATACAGTAGATTAGCAAATAAATGGGTGTCAACCCCTTGTAGCTAAGTAAACCTAACATGATTTTTTTAAAGTTAACTCAGGCAAATAAGTAATCATGCATCCTCCTTAGTTGGCCTACGGTGGGGATATCCAGTTGAGGTCTAAACTGGCCCTGGAGTAGCTTAGCCCTGGATATAACTAACCCTCGACCTGGGAGTTAGTGGACTGGAGACAAAAGTTTGTGATATCCATGTTGGACTAAGTTAGGGTTTTGTTAGCTCTTTACTTATTAGACCTCGATCTGTAGATTAAATTAGCCCTCGATATACCTATGTTAAAATGTTGTTAAAGCTCAGGAATAACGCTACTCCTGGATGGATAATCACCGCTTTTTACATCTTGTGGCTAACTACTCAGTATTAAGTTAGTCCTCGACCTACAGGCTAAATTTTGCTTAGCCCTCAACTTATTTCGTGATGGATATCACTATTTTCTCTTATTACCGAGCTTACCGAAGGATTAAGTTTAAACCTCAACTGGATATCCCCACCGCTAGAGAACAAGTCTTTGTTTTTACCCACTCAGATGCGCTCTGTAGCTGGGATCAGGTGACAGGCAACCCTGATTGTTTGTCATTAAATTAGTTTTTTTTTTTTCTTTTTGGCAGACGTACTTAACTATTCACTATTCAGTACTTATGTACGATATATGGATTAATTACCTAATTTGTGAATCCCCTAGGGTGGAGCTCAAAAAGTTTCGCTTTTGTCATGGGAAATGTTTTTATTTGATCCCCTGTGCATCCAACATAACTGGTGACCAAAAGATAAAATCATTTCAAACTGTTACAGGTTTTCAACTAGTTTGTAGTATATTTTCACTTTCATCCAAATATACTTCCTATTTCCCATTAGTTATTGGTGTAACGGCAGATGCTACGATGGCTGAGGTGGTTGTAACATCCCCGACATCAGGCAGACTTCGGTCTTGTTAAAAATAATACTTTTGGTGGTTTAGTTGATTATCAAAGCATAGTCATGGCTACGGTCCGATGTAGAGAACGGAGCGAAAATATCCTATCAAATTAAATAGGTTAACAAGTACTATTTTACACGGTACGCGCTGCCACCAGGTGGAGTGACATTAATTGCAGAAAATCCTGAGTTAAGAATAAAAGGGGGTTTACATAATATTTTAACTCTACAATTAATAACTGGGTAAAAACAACTGACGTTTAAAACGCTTGGTTTTATTTGAAGACAGTTAACAAAATATAAGATGCACTTCACATTTTCACACGAGTTTTTACATTTGAAAGCTTTAAATAAAGCCACACGAATTTACATTTAATAAATTCAACAACGAACTCGGGGTTAATAAAATCAGTTACCTTTCACATCAAGAAAGTTCACTCAGGTGTGTTTCAACCTCCTAACATAAAATGCAGCTGCAAGTTACAATTAGGCTGTAATGTGGATTTAACATTTTATTTTTTTTTGGAATGTACTTGTGCATTAAATTTTTGTGGTTACGAGTTTCGACGTTGGCTTCGGTGTGGCAATGAGGCTTGTTTCGATTTTGGAAATTGGTTTCTGTGTCGAGTTGGCTATGGCGTTTGCTGTTTCCGGTCGTCGGTGTGTGGTGGCGCTGTGATCGGTTCTTCGATGCTGGAGGGTGTAGCATGGTCGAACGAGACAGTTGGAAAATGGGCGTTGTTGTGCGTGAAGCATATCTTTGGCGTAATGTGAAAAAAAAAACAACTTTCCGATATAGTTGGGTCAAGATGTGGCCAATCTTGATTTCGACTTTGCCTGTCCGGTAATTCGATAGCTGTTGTTCGCCGTCATGTTAGAAAAGCGAGTGAGGGAAAAGACCGGACCACAAATGTCGCCATTGCGTACGAATATGTTTTCATTCCAAAGTTTTCGTTGAAGAAATATAACAGTAGTCGGAGCCGTAAAGTCTAGTCAATGTGCTTGAAGAGAATGCCGCTCACCACAGTTACAGACGCTGGAGTTTTTTTTTACGAGAGTGAGGTGTCCAGGCGAAAAATAACGGAACTGT
>JAHWFP010242387.1:37518-99843 GCA_023313725.1 Lithobius niger
TGTACTCAATTTCCTAGTGTATACAGTGGAGAGGAGGTTAGCTCTTTCAAAACCGGCCAGGCTGTGGACGGGCAGGGTAGCTTGGCTCTCTGAGTGGATGAGGAATTGAATACTGTGATAGGGTTGGAAGGGAATGTTGGCAATGAGAAGAGCAAAGAGAATTGCCGATTTTTGTGAATTGAGAGGCCTTAGGAACTGAGTTTTGAACTCACAACATGGATAGGCCTATAAATTAAAACTACGATATTATGTATCGCAACTATTGAAGGAGGGGGGGAACGAAGTGTTTTGCACAGAATATTTGTTATTGACTATGGGAAACAGATCTTACAACAGGATTGATTTAATACAAAGGATGGGCAAGCAAGAATTGCATTGGGAATTATTGGGTGGTCACCCTAGGCTATTTTCGTAGCAATATTTACAAACAAAAAAAAAAGGTGGCGTCCGGAAAATTGCCTTAAAATATCTTTTGAATGTCGAGCACGTGGTTGGGTTCAGGGGGCAAGTGAAAATGTCAAAAGATTAAATAATTTAGTGAAAAAATACTAAAACGTATTTAAAGTTGGGGCATTAACTTTGCAGTGGCAGAACTTAGTTAACATGGAATTGGGAAATATTTCATATAATCGTGCGCGCTACAAACCTATTTATGAGGTTAAGTACCTTTGCAAGGACAAGTCAGGGGCGAGGGGGCACCATGACTTGGAGAAAAAAATTTTTGAGTTCGTGAAAACGAGGTTTCCCGGAGGTTTTTTTGACAGCTGGAGTCCCGGTATCCTCTCCAAAAGGGTTTTGGCCAAAAAGCCCTTCCATTGCCTTAAATTTTATTTAATGCTCTTAGCCCAAACCTTTAAACTGAAAGCTTCCGTAGCTCCCCAGAAGGAGGCGTCCCTGCTCATATCTCAACAGGAATTGCAACCAATCCCTCAGTCATTGTTTGGGCTAAGACCAAGGCGGTCGTGTGCTTTACTCTTCGTTCGAAAATATCAAATTTAAAAACCTTAGGAGAAAGTATCGCTCGAGTTGGAAGTGTGTTCGGGCTTAAAAACCCTGGTGACAAACACGCCACATACAGACAATGCCAAACGTGTGAATTCCGCGCTAACCCATGCGATGCATGTCCCACCTAGACCGAAATTTTAATTATTGAGAGAGAAAGGCATAAATCCAACCAAAAAAAAAGTCACAGCGGTAACATTGTGCTTCTAAGGATGTTGTGCGTCCCTAGCGTTGGCCCACATGCCCAATATTGCAACATGCTGACAATTTTAGTGGAGTGCGAGACTCATGGGATTTACAACAGCCAACGGCGAACTTGTCTCCATTGTCAAAGCACGAGTGATTTGGATTTCGCTACCGGGGTGAACTACATCCGAACCATAAGAATGACCCCCTTCAGAATTCATCACCGTGGTGAACAACGTCCGAATAAGATTGAGTTACTGTGCTCACATTACTGACATAGCCCAAGAACCCTGGAGATGATAGGGGAAGGCAGATTAGCATTAGTAACAGTCAAACCTTAGCCTGTCTTAAGTGAACATTAACACCATCTTCACAACACTAGACACATTCTTACTACTTTTCTGTCCTCGAACTTCGTCAACGGTATAATTTACACTCATAGCATGTTTGACTACACATTCTGGGGTGTCATTTCTGTATTTATCGCCTTCTTATCTAATACTGGAATAGACTTAGATACAGAAATATGCTTACGTTTCGCAGAGTTTTGATTTTATTTCGACGAACGCGATGGCGCTTTGATTGACGATTTGGCAAGTGGAGATCCCTTATCTCTATGGGTAAAGACTCACAATATCCGCGAAATTTTTTTTTAACCATTTCTGCGACAATTTCTGCTGCAAGTTGAACCAAATTCTGCGATTTTTTTAACCATTTATGCGACAACTTTCTGCTGCCAGTTGAACCAAATTCCAAATTTTTTTTTTTTAGCATTTCTGCGGCGTTATTCCCCAAGCAAAGGCCGTTAAGAGTTAATTAAGTGGTCAAGAGTGCACACATTGTTTTTTCTTCGCGCATGAAAGGTTTTTAATGTCACTATATTAAAAAAAAATTCCGTTCATGCATCAGATGATCAGCGTTTTCAGTGTTTCACCAAACACTTCATGTAGCCTACAACCATCATCAGCCCTTCGTTCCATTCATATGCTCCCCTCGAAACAAATCTAAGGGCCTTTAGGGGCATGTCACAAGAAAAACCTATGAAAAGTGTGCGACAAAACTAAAAATTTGTCGCACATTTTTTATAGGTTTTTCTTAGGATCTAAAGAAAAACTTTTATCAGATTCGCAAGATTTGCATCTGGCAACCTGTAGTTCGTCAACGAACCCAGCGCTAACCAAAGTTTCAACTTACAGTACTCGGAATGATAACCTCCACTGGATATTCTACCTTCACAGCGCTGTTATTAATTCTGTAAAGTTGCCATCTCTTGCTTGCTGACTTGACCGTAATTACCTAATCACTGTAATTAGGGCCAATTACGTTGTTCTACTCGAACGATGAAGGAAACATTTGCCAACTTTGGAATGCCGGGTTTTTGGCTACATTTCGACGTACGAGACACGTGCGTTCCTTTTCACCGAAAGTGTTTCCATATTTTGGTGGGAACGAGCCCTTATAATGAAGATGGTTTGGCGCGAAAAGAGGTCTTTCCCAACAAGCACGCAACAAGGACAGAACTCTATGCACGAACTGGCTTGTTGGACAATTTCTCGATTCATGTGCGGATTGTTAAATGTTTATTTTTGTAAATTGTGTTATGTCTAAAGAGGAAGTAAAGAAGTTTGAATTTAGCAAGTCTGCAGTGAACCCTTGAAATAACATTGGTGGCAGCGGTGTAGCCAAACTTTCATGTCGAGGAAGCAGCTGGATTTCCTGTCGATTTGTTTGAGTTTCAACGGTCAGGGTGCTGCCATTGTGTCTACATTGGCAGTGGTGAAGCAAATTACGTCTGCATCAAGTGTAAAGTAATTACATTGGTGGCAACGGTTTGTTCGGATTTCCACGGCCAGGATGCTGCATCAATAGGCGTACATCCGATGTGGCGGCGCTTACAGGGTCTTGAGGTGCCTACTGTCTATAGCACCGACATCTAGCGTACTTGTGGTTAGTTTAGATAAGTTCATAAGTGGCGGTTTTTACTTTCACGGAAAAACAGCATAGCGTGTCTACTGCACGGTTAGGAGAAGAGCGTCAGCGTCCTACCTAAGTTATGAAGACCTATCTAATCATGGTTCACTGCCACCACGATGGGTAATTAATCTAATTTGCCTACTTCGGAGTTAGAATAAAAATGGTTTTGTAATTAAAATAACCCTTGCAAATTAAATTGGACTCGAAGTCAAAATGTTGTTCCAAACAACTTTCTTTTCTGTTTTAATAAAACATGACAAGATTTATACACACGAAGTAACTAGTTGGTTACGAAAAATAGAACTGGGGCTTTACAATTAAAAGCAGATGATTTACAATTAACTCGACAGAATGAACAAATTCAAGTTCACAACAAAATTTGGACTAGAAAAAGTCGGTGGGAGTTATCGCAACTCTCTAAGTTACAAACATGACCCTTGCAGAATGTAAAATAGTCTTTGAAAGCTTTAGCAACTCTTGCACTAAAATCAATCAATCATCACACTGAATCTAGATTAGCGTTACAAGGAAAACTACCTTTTTGAAAACTCCTGCTTCAACAACAACACATGCTAGATCTCGGTGATCTTGGATTATTTAATGAACACTGAGTTCATAAAGAAAAAAAAGCCGGTTTTTAGGAAGGGAACCTTAAACCCTTAAATTATGGGTGCCCTAAACCAAAATGCCGATTGCGTTTGGCTACCCATAAGTTCCCTCAAATGCTAGAAGTTAAGTTTAAATTTTAAGACTAAAAATTTAGAAATTCTGTTCCAAAAATTAAATTCTATTAAACTAGTTACCCTTGAACCACAACCTTGCCCGGCATGGCAACCTTCGGACTGGACATCTCTGCTCCGACCGCCGTAGTGACCTCTAGCCTCTGAGTCCTTGAGCTATGCTAACGAAATTCTCTCCTGGCCTGGTTTTATAGCTACTGCCTGGCAGTCAGTAGGAGGGAAACCGCAGACCTGTAGGAGAGCGACGGAGGGGGGGTGTGAGGTAGGGGGATCGCTTGGGGAGGAGAAGTGACTGACTCAACCTGACCAGGCTGACACTACCGGAAGTAGGCATGGCAGCGCGGACGGGCAGGGTAGCCTTGCTCTCTGAGTGGTGGGGAAAGTAAATACTGAGTTCGGATTGGAAGGAGCTTGGATGGCAAAGGGAATTGCCGACTTCGGGTGCTTTTAGAGGCCTTGGCTTGAGTAGTGCATTGAGTTCATAACAACGTGAAAATAGGCCTATACATTTTTTTATAAAAACTACAATGTTATGCATTGCAACTATTGAAGGAAGGGGGTGGGGGAAGACGAAGTTTGATGCTCAAATTTAAAATAAACTGTCATTAATTGAAGGCAAAGGCTTCGTTGTGCATTCGGAATTGAGATCACTATGGTCACAGCCCTGAAATAAAAATACAAGATACACACTGAAAATGTCCGGTAAAATAATCGTAGTTGTGTTGCCATATTGAACAAGGTAGGGTTCATGAGAAAAGATTACGTTAAATAATGCTTTTATTGTGAGAGTGGCAAGCTGCCCCCAGCTCGCCATTTCCCACCCAGCTAGCCTTTCCCAATGCTTTCGCACTCGCGCGCAACACTGGGTACTGAATGTACTGGGTTCCTGAACAATCAGGAACTTGATTGTGAGGATTCTTTCCAAAAATTGTTCCAGCAGCTATTAATAGAGGATTTTTTGAATAAGGTACCAAGTCCGATAACAGTATGGCTTATTGATAAGGGTAAACAAGAGTCTGTTTTGAACTTAGCTGCGCTTGCAGACGATTACTGCGCTAATCGCCAAGAAGCAGTTCTAAGACAGGGGAGTTCTGACAATGGAAATGACGGACCACAGGGCAGAAATAATTACCGTGGAGGAGGTAACTATGGTAATGGTTATGGCAGGTATCGGTATGGTAATGGTTATCAAAGTAGTCAAGGTAACAGAAACAATGGAGGGAGCGGTAATTCGCAAAATGGTGGAGGCAACCAAGGGAATGGTACTAGTAACTATAGGAACAATAGTAACGGTAACAATAGCAATAGTGGTACTAGAAATGGTTCAGGTAATAATGGTACGAGCAATAGTACTACAGCTTCGGCTAACAATGTGCAAGCAAGGCCACAAGCTAACGACAATAATCAGTCTGGTAGGAGAGCGCCTTTAAAGGCGGACGAGCCACGTAGGTGCTACATTTGTAGCTCGAGCTCGCATTTGAAAAGGGATTGTCCCAACAATGGTACCAAAGCCTCAGTGGGAAATGTATGTACTCAATTTCCTAGTGTATACAGTGGAGAGGAGGTTAGCTCTTTTAAAGGTAAAAGTGGTACACAGTCGGTGGAAAGCCAGTTATGTAAGAAATGTACAATTAATGGAAAGCCTGGTAGTTACTTGCTGAATAGAGGTGCATTTATGGATGTGGTTTCAAGTAAAATAGCAGAGCCTAGTTCGTTCACAGGGAAACGAGTTGTTTTGTCGTCAGTTGTAAGTCAAGTTGGCTACAGAAGATGGGTACATTATACTGGAACGCGGTGAGTCGCCATTTTTCAAGGACGAAACGTACGACTTTCTACTTAGCCAAGAAAATTGAAATAAAGGTAAACAAAACACGGATTGCGATAGCTAGGTCCTAAACAGGAATCAATGGAAAGAAAAGTAACGAAAAACAGGCTGTAGATCAATTTATTGATGATGATGTATTGGATGATCTTTTTAAAGTGGGAGATGAGGAAATGGAGGAAAGTGTTCGAAATGTTGCAAGTGAAAATAAGGTAATTGATGAAGGCAGTGAAATTAGTGTCAAGGTCGAAGATAATGGGCTTGCACAAAATGATACAGTTGTCCAGTCACAACACGTTTTAGGATGACGGAAATTAGTAAAAAGGTTGCAGGGAAAGAATGTCGGTTTGTTGACAGCAGGAATTCAAGACTTGTTAGCTGTTAAAGCTGAAGTTTTAATGCAAAGGCAGGTGCTTGATCCTGAGTTGGAGGAATGTAGAGTGGCAGCTGACAGTGACGGTACATCTTTTTTTTGGAAGGAAGATGTCTTAAGTAGGAAATGGTCAGCAGCAAATGGCACCAAGACGGGTGACCAGGTAGTGGTACCTAAAATGCTTATGGAGCAACTGGTAAGGAGGGCACATGGCCACGGAAACGAACATTGCCAGGTTGCAAGAAGTAGTGCATGGGCCAAGAATGTGTGAACAATGTAAAAATTGGATAGAGTGGTGTGAAATCTGTAAGAAATATAGAAAAGGTGTGAGGAAGGGAGAGGACGAAATGATTTTAGTTCCGGTTGTGGCAGAGCCTTTCATTAAGGTGGAAGTGGATTTCGTAAAGCCTTTGAAACTGACATCTGACGGAAATACGCATGTCTTAAAAGTTTGTGATAGGGCGACTAGGAATCCTGAAGCAGTGGCTGTCAGGGTGGCTAACTCACACACGGTAGTACATGAAAGTTTAGCGATTCGTTCAAGGGATGGGTTCTCTGTGGAACTCCGATCGAATCTTGGAAAACCGTTTATTTCTGAACCGGCAGCTTGTTTCTTGAAGGAGTGTGAAATCGGCCTTGTAAATAGTAAGCCTTATCATTCGCAGTCTCAGGCTGTAGAAAGGTTGCACAGAACGAGGGAAGACTGGAGCAGGGCTTTGGATTTGGAGTATCCTGACAAAGGGAATGATGTTTTAGCACAAGCTAAGTTTGAAAGTACGTCTACTTTTTGTGAGACGGCAAACTTCACTCCAGCGGAGTTAGTTTATGGAAGAAAGGTGAGGTTAAAGAGGGAAATCGCAGATGTAATGAGGTAAAGATGGAAAGATGAGATTGCACAGGTTACTACTAGTAATGAGGTTGGATTGAAGGTCATGGGAGTGGAAGGAGAGGACGGAGTGAATGGTAAAGAGTTGTACAGGCGATCTCAGGTGTGGGATTCAGGAGGGAAACCTGGGAATGTCACGAGCAGACAAGTAAACGAGGAAGCTATTAGCGGCCCTCTGTATGCAAGGGTAAAGCAAAAGTGTAGGTGCCTAGTTGTGGTGAAAGTGGAAGCAAAATCTGCTTTACTGGTTATAAACACGAAGAAAAAAGTCAAGTCTAGGTTAGGATTGACCGATGATGGCTTGCACATGTTAAATAACTATGCAAAGTTGGTATGGCCTTTGGTTGTCAGTGTGAACAAAGGGGCACCAGACAAATTGGGAGGGGGCAGTAGTTGCGGGAAAGCTTTTCACAAGCTGCAGTGTGTGCTTGCTTCTCCCAAAGTGTTGTTGAATCCTGTGTCTGACGAAGTTTTCTTGTTGTTAACATTCAAGGTTTGCAGTGTTATTGTTAGCATTGTAGACATGTGGTTCATGTTTACTTTTTTGCTGGGGAAAGGGGGACAAACGCCCTAATGCTGAGTGTAGGAGAGGGTTTGCCATGGCAAAAATATGTTTTCTCCAGTGGTGAACAGTACTTTTGAGTTGAATCCAGGGAGGTGGATTGTTGTGTGTGGTATTTTGTGGTATGGTGTGTTTAGGGTGGCAAGAGAAGTGATGGAGCGAAAAGAAATTTTTTTTGAAGGCTTTCTTGTGGTGTGTTGTAAGCATAAGTGGATGAATTGCTCGTTAAAGAGTTTCCTGAGTGCTGCAGAGTGTAAAATTGGTGTGTCGTATTTGGTGTCAGTGGGGCCGTTTGGTATTGGAGATGGTCCTGTTGCCGTGTTGTGGATGTGAAGTGGTGTTGTGGAGTGCAGTGGTGTGTAGCAATGTGCAGAAGAGTGCAGCGGTGTGCAGCAGTGTGCAGTGGTGGAAGTGTGCAAAATGTGTTGTGCAGTGTTGGTGTGGTGTGGTGTGCATTGCAGCCAAAGTGCACTGATGGTTTGGGCTCAGAGGGTTGCAAATCGATCTTTGCCTTCTGTACATCGTTCCTGGTGATATGCATCACTAGTGGCCTGCACTTACCGTGATTTGTTGTGGACAGCGTTGGGTTGGAGGTGTAAAGTTGCCATCTCTTGCTTGCTGACTTGACCGTAATTACCTAATGACTGTAATTAGGGCTAATTACGTTGTTCTACTCAAACGATGAAGAAAACATTTGCCAACTTTGGAATGCAGGGTTTTTTGGTACATTTACACGTACGAGAAACGTGCGTTCCTTTTCACCGAAAGTGTTTCCATATTTTGGCGGGAACGAGCCCTTATAATGAAGATGGTTTGGCGCGAAAAGAGGTCTTTCCCAACAAGCACGCAACAAGGACAGAATTCTATACACGAACTGTCTTGTTGGACAATTTCTCGATTCATGTGCGGATTGTTAAATGTTTACTTTTGTAAATTGCGTTATGTCTAAAGAGAAAGTAAAGAAGTTTGAATTTAACAAGTCTGCAGTGAACCCTTGAAATTACAATTCCGAAATCATTATGTTATGTTTTATTACCGTAAAAATAGTTTAAAGTTGCTTTATTCCGTCAATATTCACGAGTCGATCGTTTAAAGCTCACTCCTTAAGCTTCGACCTACGCCATTGTGACCTGCTACCCACAAAGCAACGCGCGTGTGCTAGCGCCAACGGATGCGACCTTCACTAGCTTCAAAGAATTTTTTAACAGGGTGAATTTTTAAAATACCTGCGATGTACGCGAAAAAAATGCGATCGCAGAAAGTACTTGTCTTTATCTATGGGCCTTGGCCGGTCTGGCGATGATATCATGCTCAGCTGCGTGAAGAGATGGCGAAGCATCAGACGCGCAATGTGTCGAACCGCCGATCAACCCCAACGAACTAGCAACTGAAGACGATGATGATGTGGACAATAGAGGGTGAACCGGCGAAGGGGTGAACTGGTGAACAAACAGGCAAAGACTCAGAAGTCAGAGATAAAGCATTGTTTGTTCGATCGGATGGGCTAGCATTCCCATCAACATGCCGAAAATCGGGGACAATGGTTGCCACCATATTGGCTTTCGCAGAGTCCCGTTCTGCAAATTCATCATGAACAATTTCATAAACCACGACATGGAAATTTTCCCCTAAATGCCTATAATTAGCTTAAAACAGTTCCCATCGTTGCACCAATCAAATTTGCTACCACCAAGGGGATGTCGGTTACTATGGCCAGAGAAAGAAGCCGGAACAAAAACGGGGGTACTACAATAAGTTAACAGCAAACCGGGCAGGGGCAGCTGGGCCATGCCATGGTATAAGAAACATTCAAGAAAATGTCATTAGGGTTCACCGGGGATGTAAAGGAGGTCCCCTCCATGTTTGATTGGTGGTTAGTAGACCGGAAACCAAATATAAAAAACTCGGGGATTCTACCTTTTTTTTTCGTAGCGCTAAACAGAGCTAAAACGTACCCATCAGTCAAGATAGAATATTACCACCGAAATGGACACAAACGTCTTCTCTTTTCACTACTTAATAGCCCTGAACTCTCTTTTCAATCCTGTACAAACAGACTTTCAAATTTCATCTCCAGTCATTTTCTACAAGACTTAGAAAAACTTCTCAAACTGCCACAAATCACGCAAAACAGCGCTGGCCGATTAGGCCTAAACCTGAAAATCCGGACACTCTTTTCAACGCCATATTTTTCAAATGGACAGAATCTAACCAAACTTTCGTTAAATCCAAGCCCGTATTTTTATCCACGTTCTTGGCTAAATAGAATTGTGCTATGTATTACAAATCTTTTTTAAAGATCAATCATGTCTCCGCTAAAAGTTGACGCTGATGCAAGTCAACTTCCGGTCGACCAGTAATGTAAATACTGTATATGTTTACTTATAATTTTCTTGGGCATAAAGCCACAGATGAGTGTACTAGGTTTATTTAAGGGTTATGCAACGTCCATGCCTAAACTACTCTTGTAAATTGAGTTCTTGTGGTTAAAATTCACGGCCGTATTTTTACTACGAAAAATCAAAGTGCAGTTTCAGTTTCAACTTTTAATATT
Source organism: Lithobius niger (assembly GCA_023313725.1). NCBI lineage: Eukaryota > Metazoa > Arthropoda > Chilopoda > Lithobiomorpha > Lithobiidae > Lithobius > Lithobius niger. Next base: position 47,618 of record JAHWFP010242387.1, read on the forward strand.
AATTTAAACCCAACCTGCGTTTGTGCATACTTCTGTATTTTTTATTTTATCTACAAACATCGAATTACTGGCTAGTAACCCACTCCATACTCCCTGGCTTCAAAAAGGTCTTCCTTCTATTAATCTGCTATTTCTCTACTAAGCTTCAACCATGCCTAACTGATTCAGTACCAACGCAAAATAGCATGCTGGAGATTGACGACAGCTCCTCCCTTTTTGGGCGAAATCCTTCACTTTTGAGTCACTCACAACCAAGCAGCTCCCTGCCAGCCAGTCCAATCCTGCTCCAACTCTACTTGAGATCCACTCTGGCTGAACTCATAGCTAGCTGCAAGCGATGGGGCTTAGCTCCCAACTAGCACAGTTCTACCTCCCAGACCGAAAATTTTGGTTGATGTAATCAGTGGGGTTCCACAGGGTTCAGTGTTGGGCTCCCTGTTGTTTGTGATTTACATAAACGATCTTCATTGCATCAGACCTGGTATTCAGAACCTCAAATTCGCCGATGATTTGAAGTTGGGTAATACAATTATTGATGCACTTGATAGCAGCGCTTTATCCCGGGAGATTAATCATGTTTCAGATTGGGCGGCGATTTGGCAGCTACCACTGTCAGAATCAAAATGTTCTACCTTTCATGCTGGGAGACAAAACTTAACATTGCCATACACCCTAAATAGTTTTAGACTGCCTGATGTCTCGGTAATCCGCGATTTGGGTGTGTGGTTTACCTCTGACCTGAAAGCTTCTCTGCACTGTAACAAGATTTGTGCTCTGGCTTTCCGGCGACTGGCTATTGTAATTCGCTGCTTTACTTCTGGGAGTGTAGACACTAAGGTTTGGGCCTACAAGACATTCGTGCGACCTTTGCTGAAGTATGCCAGCCCAGTGTGGTCCCCGTACTTGCTGATGGATATTGACATGCTGGAGTCTGTCCAGCGAAGGTTCACAAGAAGTATTACCACTATACGGAAGCTTCCTTCGAATGAACGATTAAGGAAACTCGACCTGGAGCCATTGGAACTTCGCAGATTAATTGCTGATTTGGTCCTGACTTTCAAAATTTTGAGGGGTTTCGTCACCGTGGATATCCCATTGTTTGAGCTTAATAATGTGGCATCGACTAGGGGACACTCACTTAAGCTACGTCTTTTGGGATCCAACCTGGACTGCCGTAGATATTTTTTCTCTCTTCGGGTTGTGCCGGCTTGGAATTACCTCACTGAGGGGGTTGTTGCGTCTAACACCGTCACTGCCTTCAAACGTGGGTTAAAATCGCTGTCTTTCGCCAAATTTTTACGTAGAACTTATTAGTGTTGGTGTTGCGATGACAGCAATAGTTTCCCATTAGATATGGAAGTTAGAATAAGACTGGAGTCAGTGGTTGTATTTGCCCTTCCATTTTCCTAACCACTGTTGTGTGGTTAAACTTATTATTATTATTTTTCTGCCTACCTGTCGCTAAGTCATCAGTTCGATCCGCGGTTTGCCTAGCAACAGCCCACCCCACTTCTCTATATAAGAAATCAGCAGCCATCTGATCGCCAGCAAAGCTCAGGACCTTAGCCAGCAGTTACTACGGCAGTCCGGTAGTAGAGATGTATGCCTCCAAGCACGATAGCCATGCAGGGCAAAGGTTGTGACAATTATTAGTTTGAACTTAGAAGTATTTTATTTTTGGAACTCCATTTAAAATTAATTTAAACTCCACTTAAGACATTAATTTTTAACCTTCTGGCTTAGGATAAATTTATGGGGACATAGGCTTCCGCAATTTCGACCTAGATCTCCCCTTAAACTTGAGGGTTTTTAAGTCCCTTACTAAAAACTGCCATTCGATTTAAATATGACTTAGTTCATTTTTAAACTTGATTCTTCTATTTTGACTTAGTCAGTTATTACTGAAGCTTGCACTTCAATGGTTGGCACTGACAACGAAACTTTGTATTTATACTTAAACTTGATTACTTATCACGTGTGAAATGTCTATGTAACTGGATTGTTTGAATAAGGTGTAAAATCTGCAACCTAATTTTAATTTCTAACACGAAATTCTTTGATTGTAAACCAAAGTGTTTTATAACTTTCCTACCGAAAAAATGGAAATTTTAACTTGTTAAAATTAGTTTTTACTATCATAAAAATACTTACCTCCAGTATAAATGCTAAATTCGCTTAATTTGGCTTTTCCCATGCTCAAACAATCAAATTTCTTAAATTTATTGAAGTCAATGCCAGTTGCCCACATTTCCCGCTAAGCGCGTTGCCACCATCACCGCTGCAGCCGCCTGCCTCCTGGGGAAATCCCCATTCGCTTTTGGAACCTTAGTTGTTCTGTCAGCGGGGAAGCGGGCGGGTTTTACTGGAGGTAAGTTTTTTTATGATAGTAAAAACTAATTTTAACAAGTTAAAATTTCCATTTCTTACCATCTGCAAAATACTTACTTCCAGTATACATGCTGACTTTGTCGGAAAGGAGGAGGGCAACAAAACAAGAAAGGACAAGCCCTATCGTCAAAGTAATTTAACATACAGTTAAACACCTTGAGAACTCACCTTGTTATATTATCTATTAATTTTCCTTTCCACTGAGGATGCATCGTCTGAAAGGCCTTCTTAGACCCATGACGACCTTTGTTTTCCGTATGTGATCTAGCTTTCCACCGGTGTAACCGTTAATGGCTTTTCTTGGTGTGCATCACACTTACGCCGACTGTTGCTCCCTTGAGCCAGCGACAATGTGTTGCATTACTATGTCACTTCCACCCTCACCACTCGTGTCACACAAGTAATGTTTGATGATGGTACTTTTACTCCTTCATGCCCCACCTGCTACTACCTCGGAGGCCCCGTAGGCCCCGGAAGCTGACAAGGCACGTAGCTCGTGTGCCCGTGCCTCTTGGAATGTACGGATGAACTGGACTCAGCTCGTACGGTCTCTTTATTACCAGACATATCCAGCTTCCTAGCTTGAACGGCAAGACTTGTTTGTGAAGCACTTCCCCATACGCTGTGCCAATGTCCATGAACAGTGGCGAACACACTGCTCCATGTTGCACTCTCTGGACTAATTCCGCCTTCCTGTCCAAGTAGAATCGGAGCACTCGTATCGTACACTGCAGTTTCTCTCCACCGCTTCTTGTTACTTTCCCACTGAGTACTTGGATCGCTATGGGCTTTGGTGTCGTGACAGGTCTGGAATTTTTTTGCTCTAAAATTAGCTGGGAACACCAACGACATTGATGACTAGTCTGTAGGGAAGCGGATAAGGCCATCATCTCTAGCGAACGCCGCCATCTCACTTTGGCGTGCTGCTGACGCCAACGCGACTAGAGATAGTTTTCTGTGTCAACAAGGCTGTGCTCGCCGTACTCAGTGGATAATACGGTGATTTAGTTAAGCTGGTCAGGACCAGTGGGAGGTCCCAGGTTGGAAATAACCTCTTCGTCTTCGGTCAAGCATTCTCGCTCGCAACGCTTCAATTAGCTTTGAAATCATTGGATTTGCCACCACTGTCGACTTGTCTATCCAAGTCAGTACAGAATTAACCAGCGACATCTATCCTTTGACCACTGTCCTTCGTACATTTCCCTCGTCGATATTCGATGACGCTGAAGGAGTCACCTCTCTGGAGAAACAGTCTCGTGTCAGGTTGGGGGGGGGATTGAGGCTTAATGGCGCGTCGACAACTTGGTCATTAGCGCCAACCTCAGTCACAGTGCAGTGGTCCGGGTTGCCACTGCACCACACATTACAGAGATGAGAGAGCTTTTGTGTCAGGTTGCTCCTCAAAGTAACGACCCGTAAAGGCGTAGAATACCGGCCGATGCGTGGATCGTCCATGCTCTGTGTTGGGATTGAAAAGACTGTCAAGGGTAGAGGATTAGGTTCTGTTTTCTTCAGTTCCTTTAAGTTTGGAAACTACGAGGCTTCTGGCCAAATAGAGTGATGAAAAAAGACCCTGTTAAGGACCTGATCTGGTCGAATCCTTGTTGAAGCAGGCTATAAAGGAGTTAGGCTCTATATTGATTGGTGAAGAGACCCAAACACTAAAAATCAAAAACCTAGGGGTTTTTATCGAACTCTACATCGTCCCCTGACTTTGACTTCAAAACCGCAGCGGCCGATAGGCCTAATCTACTAAAAAACGGACACTGTTGTAACGGCGGACGCTACGACGGCTTAGGTGCTTGTAACGCCCCCGGTTTCCCTGGTGTACATGGAGTCTCAGTCTAAGGTTCTACGGTGTTTACGACAACTTTTTACGGCATAAGCATAACTTTGGGCTACAGTCCCAGCATGGGGGATGGAGCGCCGGGTCCTAATAAAAGGGGCCTAACCTTAATACTGTTGGTAATCCCTGCCACCAACGGTGGATTTAACTGATTAAAATAGCTAAAATTAATGATGGGCTACATATTTATTTTACACTGAAACAATTAATCAAACTAGCAAACGAACTGAAGCTTAAAACTCCTAGTTTTATTTTGGGCAACAGAGAATAAAAGTACACTTTACATCGTAGCTTGATTTGAAAAGCTTTTGAATACAAGTTATTTAAAAGCAACAAGTTTTGAATATACAGTTTAGTAATTCACAAGAATTCAGACAAACAACACTTGTGTTTGAATAAAGTTAAATTTTCACATTAGAAAAAGTAAAACTAGGTGCTCCCGGAGACACCCGCAAGACTGGACAGCCGCAACTGATTACAGTCTATCTGACAGTATGTTCCATACACAATCAACTGTCCACAGCTATGTTTCTAAGTTTTCCAAGCACAAAAGATCAACCTCCCTTAGTTCCCGCAGAAACTGTTCTAAGATATAAAAAGCCCGGCAATTTTATACTTAGGCATCAGTATGTTTCTTTCCACTTCCACAAAGATCAAACCGTCAGTTTAAATTAAAAATCCATTTAAAGTAAACTAGAAAAATTGGTTTTTAGGAAGAGTACCACTCTTACGTTATGGGGTGAGAGAACCTAATATGCCGCTTAAGGCGTCACCACCATAATTTTCTCTAAGCTAGAGGTTAAGTTTACGAATTTAAACTATAAATTTAGAATATGGGGGTCCTAAACTAAACTTTTAAAAGCTAAACTACAACATACAAACCACTACCATTTTGCCCGGCATGGCATCCCACGGACATGGCGTCTCCACTTCCGATTGGCATGACCCTTCTAGCTTGAGAGATCTGTGAGCTGTGCTGTTGAGGGAGGGGTGAGGGGGCTTTTCATGCTGGGGACCGGAAGTTCGCGTGGAGGGGCAGGAGAGCTGCGGGGGTCGCATTGGCTGAGGGGCATGAGAACAATGGAAAGTGGGAGAAGTCGGTTGAACAAAGGGACTGGGTGCAGAGCCGTTTGAAGGAGTAGGGACATGTAAAGATAGGCCAGTTTGAATTTTACTCAAGTGAACTTTGGGGAATAGGTCTTTACCTTGAAATATTGACTATTGAATAAATATTTACATGTTTGCAACGTGAATAGGCTCTGGTTAAAGCATAAAGCATTACTATTAAATTTAATAAGCTTTAACTGAAAACTGCAGTGTTATACACCACAACTAGTTTTGGCGGGCGGTGGGGGGGATTTGAGGATTCGAAGTTTTTATGCACAGTTTGACTTTCGGATGGCTTTGGAACAGATCTTTTATAATTATCTTTTGGATTTTAATAGTAAAACAAGCTAGCAGTAGCATTCGGAAGGTCTCAGTCAGGTTTAGAGGAGAACTAAAATAAACATATATGCACTAAAATTCGTGTCCGTTAGAATGCCGATGTCGAATTACTTCGGTCTAGTGGTAGTGTTTCTGGGGGTAAAAGAATAAATAAAAGATTGAAAAATTGGTTAAACAATCTAGCTCAGTTGAATGCTATAACGCATTAAGTTAATTGGAACGTTTAACGTTAAAGTTAAAAGACAAAATCGATCGTTGTGGAAATTTTTCATAAGGATTGCGGCCGACAAACACAATAAAAAATATCACACTTGAAATTTCTCTGTATCCACATGTGTGTGAGGTTAAGTACCATAAATGAAAGCCCCTCCTAAACTACAACTAAGCTAGTGTTTTTGGGCTTTTTGCCTTAAAATAGAAAGGATAAAATCAAAATACATGAGTATAAGTCTTCAATAATGGCGGCCATGCTGAAGGAGCGCTGCGGTTGATTTTGCACGATTTTCAAATGTAGCTTGTGAATCTTCTGGATGGAAATTTCGGATTTGGGATTCCCCAAGAGGTAGGTATTATTGCAAACTATTAAATGTCGAAGCGTTTGGTCAATTCGGTCCATTATTAAGAAATCGGCGAAATTTCCACAATCGAGGCATTTGGGTGCTCAAGGGTAAAAAAAAAACTTGCTCGTTTGGCAAACGAGGGTTCTTCGGCGATCCACGTTTACACTGTTTCTTCCCTCACTCTTCGACCAATTCGACTGCAGTTTTCACTAAACTCAAGTTTATCTTTATATCTTCAACTCTGTGAAAACAGAACTGCAATAGCTGCAGCCATTATTTTTAAAAGTTTAAAAACGTCTCCGGTAAAAATCGCCGCTACCGGACACCACTTCCTGTCGACCATTGGACAACTACAATCTTGTAAATAAACATTTTTTTATAAGGCATAAAGCCGCCCAGCTTAGTTTGTGCTAGGGGGACGTTCTGCCCCACATACATGAAGTTGCTTGTTCAATTTTGTTGTTTGAATCCTTTAATCCCGTGTTTTAAAATGAGCAATTAATCAAGGTTTTGACGAATTTCCACTCCACCGGACAGCTTCTAAGTAGCTTCTCTTTTAAATTAAAATGCGGTTTAGCATTAGCTGGTTGTATATAAACCTATAATAATTGATACTCATTTATATTTACTCCAACTCCTTATTAAACTTAGCTACCTTAGTCGGCCTGAGCTAGGAACGAAAAAATTGATGTTCCTAATTTTTATATTTTTTATTTTACGATTTTTGACCTCCACTCCGACCATCCAGTGACTTTCTACGATTAAAATGGCTTTCCTCCTTCAATAGTAGTGATGCATAACATCGCTGTTTACCAGGGCTTTAATTCAAGACCATCCTTCTATTAATCAGTTGAAAACTAAAATAGTTATGGTCAAATGCAATCTTCAATCTTGAAATCCGTATCCATCAAAGCCTTCCAGAATCAACTCGCACTAAACGGCTCCAACGGTCCAAAATCCAGCCATTTAGGGCACAGCCCCTCTAACCAATCAGGGAAAACCCCCCTCCACAGCTTAATGAAAACCGAGCCAAAGCTCCTAATAGTTATGTCCACACGATTTGGCTTTAGCACAAATCTGCCTCTCTGACTGAAATTTCTTCTCTTGCCGCCAAACTACGTAGTCATCGCGGACGTCCGCGCTTCCGAAACCCATAAATACTCGGACCCCCGAGACGATCCTTAGCATAGCTCATGACAAAGACGACGGTCACTATCGACGGTTGGGAGATGGAGAGGTCTTCTTGCCGCATGTTACCAGGCCGGGCAAAGGTAGTAGTTTCAAAAAACAATATAGGCTAGTTTAAACTTTAAACGCATTTTTTTTAGGCTCTCATATCTAAATTAAAATAGGGACTTTAAATTTAAATTTGACTGTTAACTTTGATAATTTTATGGGGACATAGGTTTTCGGCCTTTTGTAATCTTGTCTCCCCATAAACTTGAGGGTTGAAGGATCCCTTCCTAAAAACCTTGTTTCTAGTTTATTTTAAATGAACATTTAATCTAAACCTTACTTCACTGACGTTTTATTGCAGTCGTTACTGAAGCTTGTACTTCTACGGTGGAACCCTAACGTTACTTGAAACTTGGAAAATGATTTGATTTGACTATTTTATTATAAGTGGACGCTGTAATAATTTAGAGTTCTGGATTGAACAAAACCCTAATTTCTATTCGAAATTGCTTTACTGTAAACAAGTGTTTGCCTTGACGAAAACCGAATTAATGTAATTCCTTGATATTTTTATTTTTGTTGTAAAAATACGATTTAAACGATAACTTGTTTAACCTTGAAGTGAATCTAATGTAACTGTTTATTTTTGCTTGTCATATAAAAACCAAGAGATTTTTTTATTTAACCTGAGTTTCTGATTATTAGCTAGAGTTAAAATAAACTAACTTTAGACTCCTGTAGACAGTAAATTAAGCCCCACCATGGTGGCAGTGATACCAGTATTTAATTTACTTTAAACCTTATTAGCCTATAGGCTTCTGACGCTCTATCCCTGAAGCGGCCATAGAACGAGCTATGTTAGTTGAAAATAAGTCTAACATCGCAGCAAAAGTATTTTAAACCTCCGCAACTGTAAACCAGATGCCGGCGATGTTACAAGCAACTCCTGTCGTAGCATCCGCCATTTCAAGGCAAAAGGGAGGGAAGGCGTACACGACCATCCCCGTCCCCAATAACTTGTGTCAGCTTCATTGAAGTTGGGAAAACGATCGACTCTTTCCTTCCCTTCTTTTCTTTCAAATGATGAATTATTTCCTCTCGTTCCTTTACCAATTCCTTCAATTCGTAATTGCTTTTATTTCATTTACATCTTCCGTTTCTGCCATGTCTCGAAGGGGAAACCGAACCTTTGCATGGATTCCGTATACTTATATCATCCGGCCCCAAATCTGCTGCTGAATAACAGGATGATCCAAAAGAGTCGGCTGACGTCAGCCTTGACGGTACTGCATTATGGGTCCAGTTAAATTCTGTCTTGAAGAAGACGACGTTAATAGATCTCCCAATGCTAGTGATTTTCTGATGTCGTTGATTTGAAGCGATGTCGGTTTGGGGATGACCCATTTTCACTGAACAAAACTGCCGTGACTCTGTAATTTATCAAATGTGCGTGATCAACTATCAAGGCCTTTAGTTGGTGGGTGTCTATGCATATCGTCGCATGATGTCACCTGGCTAGCACAACTGTCAACTGTGAATTTAAGGGAAGTTTAAGGGAAGTCTTCCGTATTGCGGAGCCGGACTATTTTGTTATAGCTCCCGTTCAGATATCATTGACGGACAACCTACCGTAAACTGACGACACACCTCTCTCGACGTTCTTGGATGCCGGTGAGAACATACATGCATTACGGGGCGGAGACTTTTTTAAATTACCAAGTGCAAATTTAGGGATAATTTGGACTGTTCAACTAGCTACAAATAACCTTTAATAGTAGAATTATTAATAGCTAGTGCATGCATAAATCGTATTCAATACAGTAAATGTAAACTGCATGCACAGCGCCAGCGTAATCATAAACAACATGTAATCGTAGTTGTAGCGGCGCTTACAGGGTCTTGAGGTGCCTACTGTCTATAGCACCGACATCTTGCGAAGTTGTAGTTTGTAGAGAATAAATCATAAGTGGCGGTTTTTACTTTCACGGTAAAAACAGCATAGCGCGTCTACTGCACGATTAGGAGAAAAGAGTCGCGTCCTAACTAAGTTTTTATGACCTATCTATCACGGTTTACTGCCACCACAATGGGTAGTTAATTTGATTGCCTACTTAGGAGTTAAAATAAAAATTGTTTTGTAATTATAACCCTTGCAAATTAAATCGGACTCGGAAGTCAAACTGTCATTTAAAACAACTTTCTTTTGTGTTTTAATAAAACATGACAATTATTTTTACAGCACTGTGTAACTAGTTGGTTACAAATAGAAAAACTTGCTTTTAAGTTAAAAGCACTTGATTTACAATTAAAATCGGCACGTTGAACTAAATTAAAGTTCAGAACAAATTTGGACTAGAAAAGTCGGTTGAGTTATCACAACTCTCTGAATTACATGATGAAACTTACATTTAGCAAAACAGTCGTTTGAAAGACGTTAGCAACTCTTGCACTAAAATCACTTCAATCCATCACACTGAATCAAGATTAGTGTTATAAGGAAAACTAACTTTCGAAAGCTCTGCTTCGACGATAACACGCGCAAGATCTTGGTGATCTCTTAGATTATTTGATGAACACTGAGTTCATAAATAAGAAAAAAAGCCGGTTTTTAGGAAGGGCACCTTAAACCCTTAAGTTATGGGTGCCCTAGACCAGAAATGCCGATGGCGTTTTGGCTACCCATAAGTTTACTCAAAGACACAAGTTAAGTTTAAATTTACGACTATTAATTTAGAAATAAGTTCCAAAGTAAAAATTCTAAAATAAACTAGTTACCCTTGAACTACTACCTTGCCCGGCATGGCAACACTGGGACAGGACATCTCTGCTCCGACCGCCGTAGTAACCTCTAGCCTTTGAGTCTTGAGCTATGCTGACGATCTCCCACTGGAGCTGAGTTTTATACCTGCTGCCTGGCAGCCAGGTAGTGGGAAACCGTGAATCTGTAGGAGAGCGACGGGGGGTGGAGTGGGGTAGAGGGAGACCTCGGGAGGAGGAGAGACTGACTCAGACCAGCCAGGCTGCCAATAGTGGGCATGGCAGCGCGGACGGGCAGGGTAGCTTTGCTCTCTGAGTGGAGGGGAAAGTGAATACTGTCTTTTGGTTGGCAGGGAATTGTAGGAGCTTGAAGAGCAAAGGAAATTGCCGACTTTTGGGGATTAGAGGCCTAGTTTTGAAAGTGCAACTTAGTTTGGAACTCATAACAACGTGAATAGGCCTATAAAATAAAAATAAAAACTACGATATTACGTCTCGCAACTATTGAAGGAAGGGGGAGGGGGAAACAGAGTTTGATGCTCAAAATTAATTATACTGTTTTTAATTGACGGAAAAGGCTATTACTTTACATTCGGATTGAGATCACTATGGTCAGAGCCCTGAAATAAAAATGCAAGAAACACACTGAAAACGTCCGGTAAAATAATGGTAGTTGTGTTTGCCATTTCGAACAAGGTAGGATTCATGAGAAGAAGTTACGTTAAATAATGCTTTTATAAAAGCCTAGGTAAAAGATTAAAATAAACCAGCTTGTGTTCGAAATGCTATAACGCATAAAAATTAATGTGTATTATCGCAGCCGCAAATAATAACATGAGAGTAGTCTAAGTTTTCATGGTTGCTAAAATCGTCACCTTAGTAAAAATAAACACGTGGAGTACTGGTACATCTAAAACAACACTAAGCTAGTCGGCTTTATGCCTGAAAATAATTCGAGAGTACAGATAAATATTTACAAGTTTTTTTGGGGAAAATGGTGACTTGAATTGCGTGCGTCGGCGCTCAGTTTGAGCGTTTTTTCAAACTGTCGTAGTGAACAAAGTAGGTGGAAATTTGAAGTTCGGTTTTCACAGGAGAACAGATAAAGTTCAGGTCTATTAAATGCTGAAAACCAGTCGTTTAAGTCCATTTTCCATGAAGATACAAATTTTTGAAGTTGGAGGTGAAGCAAATAGGCCAAGCAGAAAAATAGAGTCCCCGAGTTTTTGATAGTTGGTGCCGGTTCTCCTAACCAATCTACAGGATTTTAGGCCTCATGCCTTTACATAGTTTATAAGGCCAGCTGCACGCAAAGCAATGCAATATGTAGCTATCTCAAGTGGCATTGATGTAATAATCCCTGGATTCAACGTCGGTACAGAGATACCTCAGTGGGTATTGCTTCCGTCTTCTTCCTCTCTAATATACCATGGAAACATGTTTTCATCGCTGTAAAATTGTTTATCACAATCCACTGCATCCAAGCGTCAATTCCAATACGTTATGGGCCCAGGATGGCGCAAAGTGAACTATTTAGGAAGAAGGTGAAACAATATTTTAGTGACATTTGTAAAATTCAAGTGACTAAAAGTAGAAATTCCGGGTGAGTGCAAATCAGCTAAAGCAAAAACGTGTTCAAAATGGCGGACAATGCGAAAATTCAAATTGCGAGATTGAACAGCCATAATTACAGTACATGGAAGAACCGGTTAGAACTTTTGCTTATCAAAGAAGGTCTTTGGGAAGTAGTTGATGGACCCGCACCACAGAATCCGGATGCTGCATGGTTTAAAAGGGATGGTAAGGCCAGGGCAACAATAGGGCTCTTAGTTAAAGACAGTCAACTAAAGCACATTAGTAAGCTGAAAACTGCTAAACTGAAAACTGCTAAAGAAGCATGGTTAGCATTACAGAGATATCATGAAAAGGCCACCCTAACATACAAAGTAAGACTGTATAAACTATTATTTTCCGCAAAAATGCAAGAAAATGGGGATGTTGAAAAGCACATTCAGTTAATCCTAGAAACTGTTGATAGGCTTGTATCAATAGTGAGAAAATGGCCGATCCTCTTGTTATAGCAGTACTATTACCTAAGTTTGCCTAAACCTTACGAAACAAACTCTCGTCACCGCTTTAGAAAGCAGGGCAGAGAAGGACCTTACACTTGAAATGGTAAAAGGCAAAATTATTGATGAAGCCACCAAACGCAGGCATCCAAACCAGTCTGAAACTAACGATGATCAACAAGCATTGAAATCGTTCAGTAACCCTAACCCTAGTGCAAATCCCAGTAGGCCTTAAGTCAAAAAGAAAGGCAAGTGTTTTAATTGTGGAAAACTAGGACATTTAAAAATGAGTGCCGTTTCTTAAGGAAGCCTAATGCAAATAAACCAAAGCATGTAAAGAAGGCCGAGTGTGATAACTCAGATGTATGTTTTAGTGCTAGAGACAACAAAGCATGTAATACAGCCTGGTATATCCACTCTGGTGCTACAAGTCACATGTGTTGCAAAAAGGTAAAGGTAATGGCACCATCATATATCATGACAAACAGGGAAATAGAGTGAATATCAACATGCAAGATGTCTTATATGTGCCTGAATTAGAAGGGAACCTAATTTCCGTAATTTTAACAAGGAAGGTTGCCAAATCATGTCAAAAGGGAAGGTAATAGTGACTGGGTCACCTGTAGGAAGATTGTACACAATAGATGATGCACAATCAGTTCTTATGGCATCCTGCAATCACAAGGAAGATTGTCAGCATGTATGGCATAGAAGATTTGGACATAGGGACCCCGCCGCAATACAGAAAACTGTTAAGCAGGGACTCGCTCGTGGGTTACAACCATCAGACTGTAGAATCAGGGAAGTTTGCGAAACTTGAATAAAAGGCAAAATGGCGAGACTACCGTTTCCTCAAAGTACAAGCTCAAAATCAAAACGAGTGATGGATTTGGTACACACAGACCTATGTGGACCCATGCAAACCCCCACGCCAAACTGGAATAAATACATGACTGTAATCGACGACCACAGCAGATATACGCAGGTATACTTACTCAAGTATAAATCGGACTGTTTACAACGATTTAAAAAGTATGTGCAAATGTGTCAAACCAAGTTCGGGACAAAACCAAAAGTTGTCAGAAGCGACCGAGGTGGTGAGTACCGCAGCCAGGACTTCAAGGACTATTTGAAGCAACAAGGCATCCGAGGCGAGTACACAGCACCGCACACACCGGAACAAAATAGAGTCGCTGAACGCAAAAACAGAACATTGATGGAAATGGCTAGGTGTATGTTGATCGACGCCAAGTTACCCAACCAATACTGGGGAGAAGCAGTCAGTACGGCAAACTACTTGCAGAATAGGTTATCAACCACCGCAGTGGACGAGGTACCATTCTCGTTGTGGCATAACAAGACACCAGGAGTAGGACACCTACGGATTTTTGGATGCAAAGCTTATGCACATGTGCGGGACGCTCAAAGAAGGAAACTCAACAACAAGACAAGAGAACTGACCTTCGTTGGCTATGCCGAGGGAACGAAAGGCTACAGACTCGTCGACACCAAGACCAACAAACTAACCATCAGTCGGGATGTAAAGTTTATCGAAACATTGGACTCTGGGGAGTAGAAGTGGAACTCGCACAAGTGGAAGTCGCAAAAACAGACGAGCCGCAACAGACAACGGGTGAAGCTGACGATTCAACTGATCAAGCAGCATCTGAAGCCAGAAGGTCTGAACGAAGCAACAAAGGGAAAGCACCCAACAGGCTGATCGAGTCAGCTTACTTCACTCAATCGCATGATCTAGTCGAACCCAGCAGCTACGAGGAAGCGTGCAACACACCAGAAAACGAAAACTGGAAGATCGCAATGGATGAAGAAATCGCTTCATTACAAAAGAACGATACGTGGGATTTAGTCGAACTGCCAGAAGGGAGAAAACCCATTGGCTCAAAGTGGACCTACAAAATAAAAAGGGATGAGCAAGGTAACGTCACAAAGTACAAAGCAAGGCTAGTGGCACGGGGTTTCTCGCAAGTTCCAGGGCAAGACTATACGGACGTATACGCACCTATCACCACTCATACGACAATGAGAACATTTCTGGCTAAAGCTGGCAAGCATAATATGAAAGTGTATCATTATGATGCAGCTTCCGCATTCCAAAACGGAGAACTTAAAGAAGACATATATATGCAACAGCCACCAGCATACGTGAAAAAGGGACAAGAAGCCAAGTTTTGTAAATTAAAAAGAACAATCTATGGACTCAAGCAACCGGCGAGGTCCTGGTATGAGAAAAAGCACGGTATTCTAACCAAGTTAGGCCTCAAGCAAGGTGAGAGTGATCCATGTTTGTACACCATGAACCACCAAGGTACGTGGATAGGAGTCGTACTATATGTCGATGACACCGCAATTGGAAGCGTGGACACAGCATTAATCAAAGACCTTGGAGAACGAATTAATCAGGAGATTGAATTCAATTGCTTAGGAAAGATCCATACATACTTAGGTGTCCAAATCAACTTAAATGAAGAGGGATTCTTTCAAATATGTCAGAGTGGATTCATCAAAAGGCTACTCGCAATGTATGGGATGGAGGACTCATGAATCGAAGTATCCAGTCGACCCAGGTTATTTAAAGAATCCAAACAAGACCGAACCAATGGAATCGAATCACAAGTACAGAAGCCTTATTTGGACCTTTGATTTCTATTGCAGTTTGTTCGAGAGCTGATATTGCCATCGGAGTAAATTTACTAAGTAGAAAAGTCGAATCGCCAACTAAAGAAGATTGGACTGAAGTGAAGCGAATCCTAAGGTACCTAAAGGGGACGAGCGATTCAAGACTCACACTTGGAAAGCAAGGTGAAGAAAATGAAGACGAGCTGATCGGGTACGCTGACGCAAATTGGGCCGAATATCCAGCTGATCGTCGTTCAAACAGCTGATACCTTTTCTTGTTAAACCAAGCTGCAATCAGCTGGGGTAGTAGAACACATAAGTGTGTTACTCTCTCATTAACCGAAGCAGGGTATGTCGCTCTTACGGAAGCTGTGCAAGAATGCATATAGCTACGCAAGTTACTACGGGACCTTGACGAGGAACAAAACAATCCAACAACAATGATGGAAGATAACCAAAGTTGCCTAAAGTTCATTGAGAACGAGAAGCTAAGCCGAAGAAGCAAGCACAATGACACTAAGTGTCATTTCATAAGGGAGCACCTGGAAAACGGGAACATCAATTTAGTGTACTGTCCCACCAAGGAGATGCTCGCACACGCTCTCATGAAGTCAATGAATGGAGCAAGTCTGAAGATTTTCAGAGACTTAGTGCAACTAAAGACTGTGAACAAGTCTGTGTTCAAGAACAGTGCAAATTGTGGGGGAGTGTTAAATTCCCAAGTGCAAATTTAGGGACAATTTGGACTGTTCAACTAGCTACAAATATCCTTTAATAGTAGAATTATTAATAGCTAGTGCATACAAAAATTACATTCAATACAGTAAATGTAAACTGCATGCACAGCGCCAGCGTAATCATAAACAACATTTAATCGTAGTTTATAAGGCCACCTGCGTGCAAAGCAATGCATATGTAGCTATCTCAAGTGGCATTGATGTAATAATCTCTGGATTCAATGTAGGTACGGAGATACCTCAGTGGGTATTGCTTCCGTCTTCTTCCTCTCTAATCCACCATGTAAACATGTTTTCATCGCTCTATAAAATTGTTCATCACAATCCACTACATCCAAGCGTCAATTCTAATAGACTTAACAATCGTGCTGTCAATTCCTTTTTTTTGCTTACCTATTCCAACTCGACTTTCTCAACGTCAATCCTATCAGTTTCGTTCACAGGAACACTGCTATGTTTGTCTGAAACAGTCTACTTTTCATTCCTATTTGACACCATTCTGCCTCGAATTCCGAGATTTGGATCAGAAGTCGTACGCTTCTTCCCACTATGTGCAATCCTGTCCTCTTCTTAGCTCCACCCGAGGCAGAAGGCTGTCGTCTTTTTTCACAGCGGAGTTGTAGCGGCGGACGCTACGACGGCTGAGGTTCTTGTAGCGCCCCCGACATCCTTGGTTGACGAGTATTTCATAGCATCAGGTTTTGTGGTTTTGACGACTTTTTACGTTCAATAACACAGCATGGGCTACAGTCCCGGCTTGGGGGATGGAGCGTCGGTGTCCTATTCTAGGCATAACCTTAATGCTACCGGTAATTACACTGCCACCAACGGTGGATTAATTTAATTGCTTAAACGAAGTATAAAGCTACAATGGGCTACATAATAATTTACACTTAAAAACAATTAATCGTACTAGGGAACGAACCTGAGGTTTAAAAACTCTTGGTTTTTATTTTAAAACAACAGAATGATAAAAATAACACTTTTACATTTAGTTCACTAGTTCAGCTTTTGACAAGTTTGGCAAAAACAAATAAATCAAGAATTTACATTAGAAATTCACTTGGATACAAGAACAACGATGTTTGTTCTTAAATACTTAATTTAGACAAGAAAAAGCATTTTTATCTTGGGTTCCTATCAAGGAATACCCAGCAAGCTGAACCGCGTCTGCTAAGTTACAACTATATTTGACAACTGTAGTTTTCAAGTCGTCCCACAGTTATTTTTCCTCGCGAGGATCAAACCGTCCCTTTGTTTACATTAAAGAATGAACAAAGTAAGAAACTGGCTTTTTAGTAAGAGATGTCTACTCTAACATTATGGTGGTAAAGACCAGCAATGCCGATAAGGCTTACCAACCATAAAGACTCCAAGCTAGAGGTTAATTTAATTTAGACTATAAATTTAGAATTGGGGAGTCCTAAAGATAAACTTCTAAAGTTAAACTAGTTACTTACAAACACTACCATTTTGTCCGGCATGGCAATCCCGGACGTGACATCTCCACACCCGACCGGCGTGACCCTTCTAGCTTGAGAGATCTGTGAGCTGTGCTGACTGAGCTGTAGAGGGAGGGCAACTGGGGCTTTTTATGCTGGAGCAGCGGATTTTCTCTACCTATGCGCGGACGCCGAGGAGAGCTACGGGGGTCTGACTGGCTGAGGGCCTGGAGAACAATGGAAAGTGGGAGGAGAAGTCGGTATAGCAAAGGGTTTTGGTGCAGAGCCGTTTGGTGGAGTAGGGACATGTAAGATGGAAAAGACAGGCCTGTTTTGAGTTTTACTCAATTGAACATTGGGAAATGGGCCTTTACTTTGTATTATTGGCTACGGATTGAATATTTACATGTTTGCAACGTGAATAGGCTCTTGTTAAAGCTTAATACATGGCTTTGGGTAATGCAGAGAGCATTACTATTAAATTTTATAAGCTTTAACTGGAAACAGCAGTGTTAGACACCACAACTAGTTTTGGCTGGGGGGGGGGGGGGAAGAGGATTCGAAGTTTTTAAGCACAGTTTGACTTTCGGATTGTATGAAAACAGATCTTTTATAAATATCTTTTGGTTTTTAATAGTAGGGCAAGCTAGTAGCAGCATTCGGATGGGTCAGTCAGGATTTGCAGAGATTTAGAACAAAACATATATACACAAAAATTCGTGTCCGGGGATTGCCGATGTCTGTATATTTTGGACTAGTGGTAGCGTTTTGAGGGCAAAAGATTATTGTTAAGAATGCATAAAAAGAATTAATATATTAGCCCAGAGAATGCTACAACGCATTTAAGTTAGAGTAAAATAAATAACATCAAAGTTAAAGGACAGTCGACGATCGCTGTGGAAATTTTTCATAAAGGTTGCAGCTGTTCAACATAATAAAAAATATCACACTCACAAAGTAGTCTGTACAATTAAGTAGGAGGTTAAGTACCTTCGCAGAGGAAGCTCCTCCTCTAAAACACTAAACTAATGTTTTCGGCTTTGTAGCGGCGCTAACTGCCTGTTCAAGGTGCTGTCAGTCTAGCACCGCCATCTGGTGTACACATCCGGCGTTATTAGAGTAATGGAAGTGGCTGTTTTTACTTTTACGGAAAATTAGCCTGCTCTCTACGGTCCCGGTGTTGGGGGCAGGGAACTCTTATGCCTAGGCATCTAAAATATCACTACAATAATCTCATCTATCATGGCTGCCACCAGGTGGGATTTAATAGCGTTCCTGGTTTTAAAGGGCAGTTAAATTGACTAACCTTAAAACTAGCTATTAATCAAACGAAGTTGAAGTCGTTAAAAAAAACTCTTGGTAGTTTTTAATAAAACATAGAATGCAAAATTATTAACGGTTACATTGGCTTCAACTAGTTACAAAAAATTAAGTTCAGTGAACTTCAAAATAAAGCAAGGCAAATTAAAATAAACTTCAAGTGTTTACATTAAAACATCGGCGGTTTGCAAACAAGTTTTGTTTACATACTAATTTTGACAAGTCAAAGTTTTGTTTAGTTCAAATCCATGAACGTTTACTGTTTGTTCAAATCCATGAACGTTACTAGAAAAACAAGTAGCTTTAGTTTTTGTAGCAATCAATGCACCCTATCACCTGTAAGTATCATAGTTCTATCTAGAAGGCCTAACTGCTTCAGTAATACCTTACGTGATTTTGGTGAAGTTTTAGATTAACCCATTTAGTTAAAATAAAAGAAAAAAATAATAATAGCGCTGTGGCTAATATTAAAGTCGGGTTTTTTAGGAAGTGGTCCCCAAACACTTAAGTATGCAGAGAGGTTTGGTCAAGAATGCCGATGGCCTAACTCTCTACATATCACGAAAAATTGCCTAGTCAGATTTAAAGTTTAAACTATAAAATTTTGAATATCATTTCCAAAAAATTAAATTTTCAAACGTTAAACTAGTTTAAGTCCATAAACTACTACCTTCTGTTCTGCCCGGCATAGCAACAGTGGAGAGACATCCCGATCCCCTCAACGGGAGTAGCAACGGGCGGCAATTCGTCTTTGAGCGTGGCTGTCGACTAACGTAGCATGTTTGGTTATATAGGAGTAGATCGGATCCTGCTAGGCACCCCCACTCATGAAGCGCGGACCCCAGGGAATGCGATTTTAGTATTGCGAGTGTTGTGACGTCAGATGACGATGGTGCACATGTGGTCACATCTGGTCGGCAGAAGGTTGGGTCTGCCGCTAGGCAACGTGATTGACAGTTCACCGGAAGTTTCGCTCGGCTTGGACTATCAAGAGTAAGAAGCTGCTGTGAATGGCTAAGGGAACATTTTCTGAAGAATACTGCAACCTGATTGGCGAAGGGCCGTTCGGTATGGTAGAGCAGTGTTTGAACGCATGAGCGGCAACTGACGATGAAGCCAGCGCTGCTTTTAAGACTGGAACAATATAAAGGCTTTCGAATGTCAACGGATTTTTCTCTAACTGTCGGTTATGTACAACTGAATCTATTTAAAAGAAGGATACTGTAGATTGAATTGCCGTTGGTCAGGGATCGTTGCTGAGATGCCAATAAATCGACGTGAATTATTAGTAATAAAAAAAAACATATTTACAAAAATTGCGTTTGCCAGAAGGTAGATCGTAGAATTAAATGCCGTTTATATAAAATAGTTTAAATATAAGCTAGTTGGTTTGCAAGTTAAAAATAATTATCCCTCATAAGCTGAAGCAGTTAAGCTAAAAGATGTTTGATGTTTTCATAACAAAATCGCTGCAACATGGCCACTACTACAACAAGGCAAAAAAAGTCAGCAAGCAAAAGGTTTAAATGTTTCAATACATGTAATATGGTAGTGCAGTACCGCTAGCACACACTAATCTGTGGCTTTATGCCCAAGAAAAAAAATATTATGTTTATACAGTTGCACAAACGAAGTTACGTTGTCGGCAGTGACTTCCGGATGGTGAAACGTAGATGAAAGGGTCCATAATTAAATTCACAGTTCGGTTTTGTTTTTCAGCGATAAAAAAAAGAGGGGCTTCGGAGCTTCCACCATTACAGCTTTATGCCTAAGTGAAAATAAAAAGTAAATACAAATTTTTACAAGTGGCGAAAATGACGTCTCGTGCGCTACGGTGATTTTACGGCTTCGGTTTCGTGCGTTTTTCTAAATGTTGTAGAATGACTTCTAGATGGAATTTTCGTACTCTGTTTGCGGGGGGAAACAGATAAAGTTCGTGGCTATTAAGAGCTGTTTAGATGAGACGGATTGGTCCATTTTCTTGGGAGATACAGGCGTTTGAATTTGGGGTTTTTCCCCGGCCGAGTCGCCGAGAGAAAAAAAATGTTCCACGGGTTTTTTGATCTTTGGAGGTCGTGTATCCTCTCCAATCGTTTTTCGGCAAGCCAACATTACAGAGTGTCAGCTGATGTCGGGACAGAGGAGGAACTTGGGCCGGTATCCGGTTTCAAAAAAAGTGACGCAAAACGAGAATCCGTTGTTCGAGCGCATCAAAGTGATTATCGACTCTTTCCGACGCTAACAAAACGTGAAACGAGTGTCGATTCCACCTCAGCCGACTTTGCATTAAACCGCACGTCACCACCTTTGCGAGCCTCTAAAACTCCGAGGCCTGATCAGACTGGGTCACAACTTCCCCAACAACAACACGGGATTGGTGTTATAACCTAGCTAAACCAGTGGTAGTGTAGAAGTGCCGTTGCAACGTAGTGTTAACAAAGCATCATGACGACATAGCTACACAACGTCACCGCAACATGGCGCCCTATAGGCATTGCATCATTCTGTCCACCCTTTCATTGTGACGCTTTGTGTCTTGTCTCAGCGTCACTACCCAGGAGAGACAGTTTTCCTTGGTGAATGCTCACACTTTTGGGTTGTGTGGCATCACCCTTTTACTTATCTTCATTCATACTTGCATCTTGTCTCCCTTCCCTTCGTCTCATGTTGCTGACCGTGCGATGAGACTAGGAGAGACGAGACGGCCTTGTCGCTCCTTCACACTTTTGGTGGTTGTGCGGCAAGGATTTTCTAGCATCTCTGACGACCTGTGGTTCGTCCTACGCCCCTTCCTCGTCCATCGTGACTGCCATATACTAGAACTAGTGTTGGGTAGGTTGACAGGGACCTACTCCAGACTCTTGCCTTGAACCTTTCACCTCTACCCATTGTTGGTAGTGGTGTCGTCTAGTCTTTCCCTCTGGCGCCAACCCCGAGAGCTGACCTTCAAAAAGCTGTGGCACCATGAATGTGCAGAAGTCGGAGCTATCCCTCCGCATCTGCTGGGATATTTACTGCAGATTCCAGGATCGCATCCCTTTTTCGGAAGAATGATCAGCACCAGGAGAGGATCTATCTAGACTGTCCGTCTGAAACGACGAAGCTCGTTTCATGATGTGTAGACATTCACGGACTGTTTGATTCTCCCAAAGTTCCCGCATTTCTCTACAAGCCGCTGTTGACACCGAGAATGCTATTACACGTGTGAATTTGCACGTATGCTGTAACGTAAATATGCTTCATCTTAGTCGAACTGGCACATTGGGGTTCTGATGAAAGTAGGCGTCTTCATAGTCGAATCCAGGCCTAGGCCCATCCTTTCTGGGGAGTAATCGTCTCCCGAGAAAGTTCGGTACCTTTACTTGGGTGGAGTCCCTTTTTGGAATGCTCAAAGGGGCATCCCTCCTCACCAATTTCTGGCATCCTGCTTGAAAGTGTGTGTGACATACACCAGAAAGTCAAGAGTTGCAGTTCCATTTCTCGTGAAGGAACCAACCCTGAAACCGACTGCTTTAGCGACAACCCTTTAGAATGTCAGTCTAGTTGTTGTCTCCACCTGGTTGTAGATTCTAAAAAGCTTTCTTCCATGTCTCACCTCCACTCGCCGCAAACAAACCACCTCGTACGATGCAAGGTTTCTCTAAAGCTGCAATTGGTGATTTCAATTAACTCTTACCCTGGTCCCATAGCAGAAAAGTTGTCAGGCCAACTGATGATTTTAATAGATAAAAGCAAGCTACATGAACAGAACCTGGGACCTGTCGTTCACCAGACCTTGAAGATCCTTCTGAGCCACGCTGACTGACCTGACACGCCAAATGGAAAGGAGAGGGTTGCTTAGCTACCTGAACACACGACTGAACTAAGTTCCTCCTGTAAACCGTTCCTTGCACAAGCCACTAATTGCCGAACACACGCAGGACACTGGGCCCTAGTGTCGTGTTGTCAGGGCATTTTTTTGGGGGGGGGGTGAAAATTTGGGCATAGTGGCCCCGTGCAACCGCATATGGCAGCCAACTCCCCAAAGGGGCTTATTTTCACCCCCCACTCAGCATATGGACCCAAGGAAGTGAAGACAGTCGAACGAAAAAAGGAGGGGGATAACCCTACCTACATCCCAACTTTACTAACCTCTTTACAGTGGCAGCACGTGTGTACTGGGCATGAACTTGCCAATGCTGAAATTTTGGCATATAGCGGCCTGGTTCGCCTGGTTCTCCTGTATTCCGTACATTGCCAACGCTGAAAAATTGGGCGTAGTGCCCCTGTGCGACCGCATATACTCCTGCATATACTCCTGTAAACCTGGTTCGCTGGTTTGCTTGCCTTTCGTGCATTGCCATCTTAGTCTTGCCATTCTTATAGTTCGAATAGATTTGACAATCTCTGTCCTTGGCCATCACCGTTGCAGGGTGACTTAAGGTTAGGACGAGATATTTTCGCAATAGGCTTATTATTTTATAGCTTTACCGTAGTAAACGAAGCTAGCTATAACTCGAGTTAAGACCAAAACAAATAATTTTATCACCTTCACCTGCCTTTCGTGCTTTCTCATCTTTGTTTTGCCATTCTTATAGTTCGACTAGATTTGACAATCTCTGTCCCTGGCCATCACCGTTTCTGGGTGACTTAAGGTTAGGACGAGATATTATTGCACTAGGCTTATTTATTTATAACTTTACAGTAGTAAATGAAGTTAACTATCATTCGAGTTAAGAGCAGAACAAACAGACTAAAATTGCAGGGCCTGCACCTGCTTAATTTTAGTTTTTATTGCCTAACCGAAAATATACATTACCTTATTTATCTAGCCCCGGAGGGGGGCTAGATTCACTCGTTGAGGATCCCTTTACTGCCCAAGTCTGTTTCCCGCGGTACGAGTCGGCTGCCCCAGGCACAGACTGCCACTATGAAGACCAGTCTGTTATCCCGACCACCTTCACTAGACGGCGGAGGATGATCGTCCGCAGACGGTGGAGGCGGATTAAAAGGAACATATTTTGTCCGCCACTGAGATGAGTGAGATAGGGAGTGAGGAAGGGTTTTTTTTTTTGTGTAGGCTTCATCGCATGCAGAGGTCGATCATGTGGGGACAAGAGTAAGAGATCAAACTTGAGAAATTGAATCCTCTCACCTTATGGGAAGTAGAAGGTTTGGTGGCTGGGAACGGCAGAGCGGATGCTTGAAGGCAGGATAGTTAGGCAGCACACAGGCGAGAAATGAAGGAGAGACGATGCAATCATGGCGGAGGGTAGTGTTGGTTGCAACTGGAGGCGTGGGAAGGCCTGGATGTTGAATCCGTAGATGAAGTGAAGCCAAGATGGTAAAAAGGTCTTTATCTTAGGTGAAGTAGAGAGAACCGCCAAGTAACGTGGTGGCGGCTGAGGTTGATCCTGAAGGATACTGCGGGCCCCGACACGGGAGGAGCGATAAAGGGAGAGTGCTACATCCGAAAAATGGAAACACAATGGAATGGGTTGTGACGCACATGAGGACAACGGCAAGACAGTTGTAGGGCACAGAAAGTCCAGGCGAGACAGATGCGCATGATAGTTAGGTCGGTCATGAGTGGGCGTCTCACCGGAAACCGGATAGAAGAACGGCATAGATCTGAAGGTAGGGTAAGAATTAGTCTGGTGTTGTGCGGAATTCGAAGGCCACTCCCGTCGCTTAGGAACGACAAGGGGAGCATGGCATGTCTCCCCCCCGTTGTCTTAGTATTGCGCTGAATGCCATAGAAGGCAGGAGTGTCATCGTATTGCCATACGGAATAGCGTGAGAAGGTTGGCAAGGCTGGAACGATGGTGGACTGCTGCCAGAGCGCAGCAGAGGATAGAGGGCGAGGCCCTGGAGAGGGAGGTCCTCTGACGTGTTCGTTGTAAGCGATGGTAACGGTATGGAGGATACGGAGGGTGAGGATAAAGCCACGGTGTGTGGGTCGTCGGTCGGTGGGACGACGCTAGCGGTGGTCACCGGTAAGTGGAACGGTGGTCCAGTGGAGGTGATGGCAGGGAGAAACGCAGGTGGGAGCGGAGGTGTGCCAGGCTCGAGTGGCTCTGTCGGGCCGGACGGCGTAGTCGCGGACGGGTCTTGAAAAGGTGAGGGCACAGGGGATGGGGCCGCCCGGTGAAGCGAAGCCAGAGACGGCGTCGGTGTTGCATGAGCGGACGATCGTGGGGAAGCAGGTGGCCCTAACATGGTGGGCGCAGAGCGGAGGCGACGAGGAGGGGATCGGCGAGACCCAGTTATAGTGTGCCTTGGGGAGGACATAGTTGAGATGCTGGGAGTGGTATTGTTGGTACACGACTTCTAGTTCGTTGGTCAAGGCGTCATTGGTTGCGCGAAGAAGACAATTCTCCGCCAGAAGTGTATCCGTTGCGGCTGTGGATTAACGGAGGAGTGGTAGGTCTGCCATGGATTGCCGAAGGTTGGAATAGGCAGAGGAGAATTTCTGTACTAACTGTAGAACGAAGTCAATGTTGACCTGTAGGCTCTTCATCTCAGTAGGGGAAAGGTGTAATCCCCTGTAAAGTGCTTCACGGAGGATAGCCTGCGACGGAAAGGGAGCAAGTGGGGGGTCGGCCGGGATTGCTTCCAGTGCAAGAGGAATCGGAGGGTGGCTCCCGATGTCTTGCGATTCCGCTGACCGGACTGGAGTTCTGTGGACGGAAGAAAGTTTGCGGTGAGAAGCTGGTGGTGCGAATCGTTGAGTAACTTGCTTCATCCTGCGGTAGACCGGATTGGCACGCTGGATTCCTTCAGGATACTAGGTGGTGCCTTGATACCCGAGGTACCTGGCACAGCTGGTACGGAACTATTGAAATCGAACTGGGACGCCGGTTTCCTAGCGACGCGGTAGCGGAGGGATGAGGTGTGTACGTCAGAGAGCGTGGTAGCCGGTCCGTAGGACGAACTTGGAAGTCATGGTGGATGATCCCAGTGAGAACCGTATCCCTCGGTTTTTGGTAGGACGGACGGCAGAGTCAGTGCCTCGGATCGGGGGTGAAAGCGGTATCGATGACCGTTTGAAGACGTCTTGGTGGACGTGGTCGTGTTGGAGGAGGAGGACCGAGATCCAACAGCGGCTGCAGCAGCCGCAGCACGTTGGCGACGGGCCCTGTTTGTCCATTGTTTAGACTGAAGGTGATGCTTCCTAATTAATGCCCAGTGTTGGGGGGAGAATGTTTCGCAGATCTTGCATCGCTTCTGTAGGCCATCGCAAAGGCGAAGGCGCTGTCAACATGGATGAGAATCGGTTCTAGGATTCGGCAATGGAAATGCAAAACCAGGACACTTGCACGTTGTTGGTGACGGAACATTGATGGTCCGCGGTTGTAACGGTGGAGACTGTGGAGGCGTATGATCGGAAATCTCGGATGACGAACCGTCCGCCATGGTCGAGTCGCAGCCTGCGAGGTGGACGGTTGGGGAGTGGCGGGTTTGAGATTTGAAAGCGTAACGGTGGCAGCAGCAGACGGTGGCGCCCTCTGGTGGTGCAAGAGAAAGGTGACAGGCGTCCTCCCCTCCCGGCTGTGGAGGAGCATAGGAGAAGCGTTGTGGGATCATGTTGGCTACTGCAGATTGCTGGTGCAAGATACAGGAATTGAACGCTGGACTCCCTGTTCCCTGGTCCACGATGTCATCACCAAGCCACGCTGACAGACATCGGAGCCGGAGGCGAAGGATCTGCTGGCGCCGGATTATCCAAATGATGACAGGATAACGAGGACGTGAATCGTCCTCCAAATTTGCGGAAGGCACCCCGTTGACCTGTAGAAGGAAAAGCGGCAGTCAGCCCCGGGAAGGGAACCGACGGTGGTTGCCGCGGATGGCGTACCACAGATGGTAGAGCCGGCAGTCGTCCGGAACGTCTCACCGTAGCCCCCTTTTTTTTTTGTACTAGTGACCGAAAAGCCGTAACAGCAATGGTGAGGGAGGAGGCGAGATGTCGCCGGTGCAGGATGGCGGATCCAATGTCCTGGTGAGGATGGCAGGCTTGGTGAGGACGGCGGAGGCGGAGGCGGTGGATGCCAGAGGTGGAGGCGGTAAGAGACTAATACCGGGAACGCAGACTGGATGGTGTCGGAGGATCGGCAGCGGCCGTGGGGAGAGGGATAAAAAGCCAGGAGAGGCTGGTCGGAGGACGGTATAACACGGACTCATCACAGGCCAATTCCATGGCATGAAGACGAGAGGATGAAGCAGGAGGTGCTTCCACCCAGGAGTTGGGATGCCGAAAGGATGGAAACGGGACCGGGAGCCTAAGGTCAGGAGGTGGCCGAAAGACTGGAGACAGAAACTGGTGAGCTCCTAACGGGATGGAGACAATAGGTGATGGTAGAAGCGGAGCCAGAGGCGAAGGATCTGCTGGCGCCGGATCACCCTAATGATGACAGGATAACGAGGATGTGAATTGCCCCCCAAATTTGCGGAAGGCACCCTGTTGACCAGTAGAAGGAAAGGCGGCAGGCAACCCCGGGAAGGGAACCGACGGTGGTTGCTGTGGATGGCGTACGACAGAGGGTAAAGCTGGCAGCCGTCCGGAACGTCTCACCGAGGTCGGAGAGAGTTGGACTCGTATAAGAGGACCGTGCCGCGTTAGAGGTGGGAAACTATCGGAGGCGGCAGTATCCTCTAAGGGAGAGGCGGGCCGTGTACTGGTCGGAGCAGTACGATGATGGACGGGATCCATGGCAGCCGTCTTGGAGGACACAGGATGGTTGAAGTGGATAGCCGGATCGACTAGGTTCAAGCGTGAGCTGGGCAAGGCCTATAGAAGGAGACTCGAAGTGATCCGAAATGTCAGAGCATGGAGACGCCCCGTGTGGAGTGACCAACGGACAGAGCCTCCATCCTCCAAAGAGGCCACAGTGGGAGCAAGGAGGATGGCCGGGTTAACCGGGATCAGGGAATCCCTGTCCCGGCTAGCGGCTAGAAAAAAACCTCGTGCCACAAGCTGAAGGCCCACCGTTCGTCCTGGAGAGGACTTTTGATTATCCGCCAGGACTGAAGGAAAAGTGGACGAAGAGGTCAAAGGCAACCACTGCGGACGGAAAGTAAGCGGCGGCGGATCTTCGGGATAGCTCGGGAGCGACCGCACGTGGCGAGCGCCCTACGAGAAATGATGGTAGCCGCAGCTGCGCAAGGGTTTACATGGGCAAGCCCGGCGCGTGCGTGGTAGAGTACGAGGCAGGCAGGGATGCCAACTTCAACTTCTAGGGGATACAATAGCTCAAAGGGGGGAAACTGCTAGTGTAAATTAGGTAATGATATTTTCGTCGGCTATAAAAATAACTTTATCACCTTCACCTGCCTTTTGTGCATTTATAATTCGACTAGATTTAAATCTACATACATTTACTCGGCTCGAATCTGTCCCATTACGATCGACGCGATGCCTTTGTGCTAATTGCTTTCACAAATTCAAAACAAAAATTGAAGCAAGCTCAATTCGCTACAAGAAACGAAGTAAGTTAATTAACGAAGCCAAATCACCGTTGGATGATTTAGGGTAAGCTATATCATTGAAAAACAAAAATAAAGGTAAACACAAGGTCGGCTAATTAACAATAGGCCCATCGCCTGGCCCGCCAAATGCATTGTCCAGTTCGCTGCCCAAACGACAACACACGTTACCTGGACAAAAAGATCGTTAATACGAGGTAGAACCAATACTCACCGAATCCTCGAACGCAATCCCATTTCATTTGGTTGAATAAATCCAAACGTTCGCATGCAACTTCATGGAAGTTACACTAAAAACAACTTCACTCACAAAACCAAAACCGTACTACCGTTCATCCTGGCTGTTGGCGGCCACTGTAGAGCAGGGAACACACATGTCATTTCTCCACGTGTGCTCAAAAGCGAATGGGAATTTCCCCAGGAGGCAGGTGGCTGCAGCAGTGACGCTGGCAGCGTGCCTGGCGGGAAATGTGGGCAACTGGTGTTGAATTCAATTAATTTAAGAAATTTGATTGTTTGAGCATGGGAAAAGCCAAATTAAGCGAATTTAACATGTATACTGGAGGTAAGTATTTTGCAGATAGTAAGAAACTATCTTTCATGTAAAAACTTCTGAATTGTTTTCAAACTGAACTAAAGTGTTATACAAACATTAACTTGTGTCATTTATTAAACCACGAGTTGTTTATTTTTGACTTTGGGCTCCTGAACGATTATTTGCCATAGTTAAGAGTTAGGATATTTTTTACTATCTGCAAAATACTTACCTCCAGTCTACATGCTAAATTCGTTTAATTTGGCTTTTCCCATGCTCAACCACCAATAAATCTTGAATTTATGAATTTCAACGTCAGTTGCCCTCTTTTCCCGCCAGGCGCGCTGCAGCTGCCTGCCTCTTGGGGAAAACCCCATTCGTTTTTGAGCACGCACGAGTGAGGTCGTGCGTTTTCCCAACAAAGAAAGATGGCCAACCACAATAGCGAGGACGAGCTTGCGAAGATCGACGATCTGCTTAAGGATGGTGATTTCGCGTCATGCACACACCAAAAAACACCACTCGATCTCCACCCTTTGTGCAGAAGATAGGGTATGTGACTTTGTGTCTGAAAAATGCAATGTTTGTGAGGCACACAACCCCGATTCGGTGAAACGAATCCTGTGGACGTGGCGACGATCCAATCAGAAACTGGGACAATTGATGAAAAAGATAAGGAAGGAACAATCATCCCTCGATCGACGATTGGAATAAATGGACAAGGATCCTCAAGCGCCGATTTTCGTGGAAGAATTGGTGATTAGTGTTAACGATTCGTCATCGGAATTTGACGGTTTTCCTGTTGGTGCGAAATCTGTTTACACACAAGGATCGTTGGGAGCGATGGTGACAGCGGCCCGTGACACGGCAAAATCGATATGGAGGACAAAGTTGTGCAAGAAGTGAAAACTACGGTAATTTCACATGTGGACACAAAAATTGGGGAGTTTAGAGGTGAAGTAATGGGCTCCATCGCGGGACTAGTGTCAACTGTGAATGCGTTGATAGCCCAACAAGGAATGACGAGTAACTCCAGTGTTGGTGCCAGTGCTGCAAATACTTTCTGCACCGGATCTAGTGAAGCTCCTGTGCCGATTTCGGATGTGTCAGTTAAAGAATATGGTTAACAAAATGTACTTCTCAACAGCGATTTATCAGTTCATGTGGAAGGCTGTACTGCAATACTTGTGAAATCTTTGAAGGAGCCCAAGACAATGGGTTCGCCGGCGATCCAAACAAAGGGTTCGCTAGCGATCCGGACTAAAGGTTCGCCGGGTAGTGAGCTACAGAGTAAAACGAGACAGCACGATGGAAAGAAGGATGCAAAGTCAAGGGACAGTCTGACCCACCACAGTGCCGTGTCGTTTTCACGAAAAGAAAACGGAGAAGGAAAACATTCCAAGGGCACAACGCCCACAATGGGTAAAAAGAACAGTGAGCAGGTGAGTGGTGCAAAGGCACAGGGCAATCCGTCAGCGCCCAAGAAAAGGGTTAGCGGACAGGATAAAAATATGCCAAAAATTCAGAAAGTACGACATTGCAATTCAAAGTTTACACTTCACCACTAAAAAATGAACAATCACAAACTCTGTCCACTTGAATTTTCGGTGGAATTACGCAGCGTCCACCTTCTTCAGAAGTCCAGGCAAAACGAGGTTCACATTGCTTCAGGCAGTGTCAGAATGTGAATCAGAATTTGAATTTGCCGCATTTTCCGTTGGACCACTGATCTTTATCGCGCGCTCAAACTCTGATTTCCATTGCCTGCTGAGATTTTTGGCGAGCTCTGGTCTTACTAGTCGGTCGATGTTGGGATAGGATGGATGGGCAATGTTCATGAGTGCTGCACCCTGCTTCCGAAAATGTTGGATGGCAAGAGATTCTAACGCACGAAGGTGGGCGTCATTCGGAGTATTGGACTTCAGCAGGACAGAGGAGAGTTCCCACGCTATCTGGTGATTTTCTTTTCGTTGGTGCAAGGAAATTCCATTGAGTGGGTCTAATGTCCGCACTTTCCTTGGTGTTCTTGTATTCTCGTTTGGAGTTTTCGGTGTGTCTCTCCAATGTAAACAGATGCGCAGTCCCTGCATGGCACACAGTACACAACATTCTTTTGGCTGAAGCACCTTGGGTTTTCGGGTGGCTGTTGTAGCACATGCTTTGTATTTTGCTGGTTTATTGGAGGAAGGAGGGGGGAGTGGGAACTGAACGTCTATCCATGCTGCGGGTTGGATAGTGATGGGATAAGGGGGATGGGATAGGTTTTGGGTTGGGGGGAGGAGGAGGAGATGGGGAGTGTGGGGGAGGGTGGGTACTTGGGTAGGTTCCGGGTCCTTCCCTTTAAGCAGCTTTTTGAGGTTGGGTGGGTGCTTCAGGAAGCAAACTTATCCCACCCCCCTCATCCCATCGCTATCCAACCCGCAGCAAGGATAGACGTTCAGTTCCCTCTCCCCCCTCCTCCCTCCAATAAACCAGCAAAATACAAAGCATGTGCTACAACAGCCACCCGAAAACCCAAGGTGCTTCAGCCAAAAGAATGTTGTGTACTGTGTGCCATGCAGGGACTGCGCATCTGTTTACATTGGAGAGACACACCGAAAACTCCAAACGAGAATACAAGAACACCAAGGAAAAGTGCGGACATTAGACCCACTCAATGGAATTTCCGTGCACCAACGAAAAGAAAATCATCAGATAGTGTGGGAACTCTCCTCTGTCCTGCTGAAGTCCAATACTCCGAATGACGCCCATCTTCGTGGGTTAGAATCTCTTGCCATCCAACATTTTCGGAAGCAGCACTCATGAACATTGCCCATCCATCCTATCCCAACATCGACCGACTAGTAAGACCAGAGCTCGCCGAAAATCTTAGCAGGCAATAGAAATCAGAGTTTGAGCGCGCGATAAAGATCAGTGGTCCAACGGAAAATGCGGCAAATTCAAATTCTGATTCACATTCTGACACTGCCTGAAGCAATGTGAACCTCGTTTTGTACTTCGTTTTTTTGCCTGGACTTCTGAAGAAGGTGGACGCTGCGTAATTCCACCGAAAATTCAAGTGGACAGAGTTTGTGATTGTTCATTTTTTAGTGGTGAAGTGTAAACTTTGAATTGCAATGTCGTACTCACGCCACAGTAAACACCGCTTGCCGGTATTTTTCCAATTCAGAAAGCATGTTCAGCCCTCGAGAAAAGGGAACGCGGACGTGAGGATGGTTATCACGGGTCAAATAAGGCTCTGCCCACACCCGAGAAAAAGGTTAGCAGGAGAGCGTGTGACGATAATGAGGAATTTGACACGGTGGATCGCATCTATAGCAAGGCGGGCTATTTTTACTGTTTGCCGGTTCGCAGTGATCGCAGCCCACATATAACAGAGCGTAGTTTGCAGGATCGCGGCTCACATAGGGATCGCAGTTCGCTTGGCTCGCATGACGATCGCAGTTCGCATGCAGATCGCAGCTCACATGCAGATCGTAGTTCACGTGGGAATCACAGCTATCAAGCACCCCGAAATCGCTCACCAGACAGAGAAGTGGATCGCAGTTCGCGGGTTTTCCCCAGACTTTGCCGGGCTTCCACGGACTTCGCCAGACATCTCCGGACTTCGCCGGACTACCCCAGAACAACACAGTTCGCCGGTACGAGAGGTTCTCCTGCTGGTCAGGGAACAGAGGAAGGATTATTACAAGGAAGAAGGTGACGACGATTATGAGGACTCACAGTATTACTACCAAGACTACCTTGCTGTGAGTGGCACAGCCGCACGTAAACGGGAATATGATCATGGTTTCCAATCACCGGATGCTAAAAGAAAGAAGGTTGTTT
This sequence comes from Lithobius niger, assembly GCA_023313725.1. Classification (NCBI taxonomy): domain Eukaryota; kingdom Metazoa; phylum Arthropoda; class Chilopoda; order Lithobiomorpha; family Lithobiidae; genus Lithobius; species Lithobius niger. The sequence goes on from JAHWFP010242387.1 coordinate 79,824, forward strand.
TCAATGAAGATGACGTTTTCATGGAGGAAAAACGTTTCGGGATGAACAACGTGAACAAGAAAATCAGTGGCGGGAGTCTGTGGCAAAGAGAACCCCCCCCAAACTCAACCAACAAAGATAACCCCTTCGGGAAGGGCCTGGACTCATCCATTGGAAACATTGCGCAGGATTCGTGTTCAAGCACCTTCAGGAGACCAGATTTTGCAAAGAAGCAACCCCAGTGGAAATAAATCTGGACGACCCCATCCCCATGAAATGCTCGCGAATTTGGGGTCGGCCAACGCCCCCTCCCTCACCTTCCTCAATCGGCGGTCGGATTCCGTCAGCTGCTTAATGCGAAGTCCCTCACGCGGAAAAGCGGACAACCGATATCGATTTCAAAGCCTCTTCCACCCCATGCCTCGGTTATGACAAAATTTTTCTTCAGGTCGACAGAGAAAGGTGCCCCATTCAAGAAACGGTACTCCACTTTCCCGGAGGCGGAGTACTTCCCCGAGAGAATGAACCTCAAGTTGGATTCATCCATTCGGACCCCACATTCATCCGTACGCCAATGCAGTAGTTCGACGAGGATTAGGTACTTCTGTGATGCAGCATCTGCGCTGACTCACACACGGAACTGGCCTACTCTGTGTCTACGGCGGCTCTCAAGAACCTTGTGGCAGAAGTCTCCTCTCTCAGGGAGAATCAGACGGTCAAAGAGTGCCTACACATGATAAAACTAGCCTCGTCGTTTCAACGTGACAGCCTTATCTGGTCTTCGCGACTCCTTCTAAATTCAGTGTTTCGCAAAAGGGATGCACTGCTGGAAACTGCTTCAAACATCCCCACGGACGTAGCAGGACAATTAAGGTTGACACCAATCCACGGGTCAACGGACGTTTTCGGCGGCAAAATCTTTCAACTGCCCCCAGAATTGAAAGAGAAGACCAAGCCGCCCCAAGCTGGGATCTCAGGCGCCAGAGGGAATCGGAATAGAACCAGACCGTCAAACAGAAATTTTGCTAACTACTCACACTACCCCCAAGAAAGTAGGGGTAACGGATTTGGGAGAGGAGAGAGAAGGACTAACCTGCAGCCCTTTCGTGACAATCCCGGACAACATAGAGGTAGAGGACAACAGAGAGGAAGAGGCGCATCCCGAGGAAGAGGGACGAGAGCCAACAGCAAGCCTTGACGCCTAACCAGGACAGTTTCTCCAGCTTCGCCAGTGGGGGGGTGGGGTGGGGGGGAGAGACTGGCGAAGCACCTCAGAGACTGGAAGGAGATTACAAATGACGCATTCATCTTGGAAACGCTCTAATTCGAATACCCCCCTCCCCTCTCGTTCCCGAAGCTCTCCGACGAAGCACCTGGAAAGACATGTCAGGACACCACGACCCCGGAACTTCGCATGGAAGTAGAGAAGCTGCTTCGGAAAGGAGCGATCGAGAAGTCACCACCGGAATCCAAAGGCTTCTGGAGCCCGGTGAGGGTCATCCCAAAAGGGTCATCCCAAAGGGTCATCCCAAAACCCGGCTGATATTCACTCTTTGTCTTCTGAATCGCCATATACAAAAAGAAAAATTCAAAATGGAGACTATCGGGAAGATTCGCGAAGCACTACGGAGCAAGGAGTACACTGTCTCTCTCGACCTCGAAGACGCATAACTCCACGTCCCGATATACCCCGAAGTACGACACCTCTTCAGATTCATGTGCGAAGGAAGGTCGTTTCAGTTTACAACCCTGCCGTTTGGTTTATCTACAGCGCCGCAAGTGTTCACCCGATTTCTTCGTCCAGTTCTCGCGGCCCTCCATCAGGAGATGATAAAAGTGCATGCGTACTTGGACGATTGGTTGCTCCGCCACCCGTCACCACACCAGCTTCTAAAGCAGATGGACAGGTGCGTGCGCTTGTTTCGAACACTCGAACTAGGGATAAACTGGTAAAAGTCAAGACTTACTCCCAGCCAGATTTTCGTGTTCCTCGAGGTGGAGTTTAACTTGGTCACGTGCAAGGTCCGACCCTCACAAGAGAGAGTGGAAAAAAATGGTAGCCTCACTGCAGAAACTCCAGGACGGGACGGAGACGTAAGCAAAAGAATTGGCATCGACAATCGGAATGCTCGCTTCCAATACAACATTGGTTCCTCTGGGCCAGTGGAGAGTGAAGCCAATCCACTGGTTCAGAAAGGAGCAGTGGAACCCAAGGGAGTCTTGGAACGTCGTGGTACTACTTCTCAACTTTTCAGACATGACATGGTGGATGTCAACAGAAAACCTCCAAGCGTGTGTACCTTTGAAGGAAGCGAGACCGGATAAGCTTCTTTTCTAGGATACGTTGTCCACATGGTGGGGAGCCCACCTAGGGGATTGGACAAAGGCAGGAACTTGGACGACAGAGGAAAGCGATCTACACATCAACGTGTTAAGAGTTGAGGGCAGTCAGGACTGCGGTACACTGTTGGAAAGAGGCAATTTCTGGAATGAACGTCGGAGTGATGTCCGACAATAATTCGACAGAGGAAGCTTACATCCGTCGGGGAGGGAGGACACACTCCAAAGCCTTGATGCAAGAAACATCACTACTAATGCAACTCTGCGAAGACTTCGAAATCACTCTGATACCCAGACACTGTAACGGACATTGGCTCACCCTAGTACTTACCTGTGTGCTGTTGTGTTGTGGTTGACTTTTGTTGGTGCCAAAATCACTTGTGCAACGGCAAGGACTTTCAGGTTTTGCGCCAAAACCATGAGCGGACGTGCAGGAGAACGTGGCCAAGTATTGTTGGCTACGATTGGTGAACACTTTGTCACCATGAACTGGATTGGTTAACGAACTCATGAGCTGATTTGTTATCCGGTGGAGCTCTGGATCCGACTGGAGCATATAAAAGTCAGGGGCTTCAGAGCCCGGTGTTCTATTCCCGTTGATTCTTGTGTTGAGAAAGAACGTAATAATGTAACCCAAATCTTGTCACGATTATTTAGCATTAAATAAGGTTTAACTACTTCAAGTTTGGATTCTACACTAAACACACGTTACAGTTGGTGGCAGTGGACGTAACCCGAACTACGAAGCCTAGCAGTATCACCGGAGATCGATCACGGAATTGCCGGAAGAGCAGACGTCAAGCCGGGAAAAAGTGGGTCAACAACGGCAAGCGAAGGACTGCAACCGTGCGGAGATTCAACGGCAGGGACGAAGCTCAAGCCAGACGTGGACGGCAATAAACAAAAAAGTGGTCGGCGATCTCGGAGCAAAAAAAAAAAATTGCCAGAAGTTGCTGAAGTCAAGCCAGGAAAGTTGGTCGACGACGGCGAGCGAGGAACTGCAAACCGAGCGGAGAGTCAACGGCTGTGACGAGGCTCAAACAAGGAGGCAACAAGGCAACGTGGTCGGCGAAAAAATTGCATCCCACGGTGATCAGATTGGAAGATCGGCTGAGATTGTGGACTAACATCAGGCAAAAACATCTCCAGAATCCAGATTGTAGGTTTTAGAAGAAAATCACCGAAGTGGCAGCGGGGAAACTCGAAAAACTTCAGGGCCATTAGAAGACAACGACGACGAATACTCTTCAGACGGAACCGGAAGTGCGTACCGGAAGTGGAAGTGCCTGGGAAAAGAACTCGATCAGCAACAACTGAGAGTCCAGAAGGGAGTCATTGATCGCCAAGCAGGTCGTATACACGTTGATTGCGATATTGTGGCAAATTATTTTTTTTAATTAACGTTAAACTTGCGAACTTGTTTTGAAAATGTTTGAAAACGGGGAATTAGAACCATTAAAGCTTTTGGCTGAAGAGTATCAGTTAAATGTGAAGACTAAAAGAGCAATTTTAAAGTTTTGCAGGCTAAAATTGCAGATGGATCTTTAGTCGAAAATGATGTAGATAGCGATTTCCTTGATTTCCAAGCCGAAGTAAATCTGCAGAAAGAGCAGATTGCTCGAGATAAGGAAGCTAATGCTGTTAGTGTTAACAAAGAAAGATTAAGGCTAGAGCATGAACGAGAAACACAGAAAATTCACAAAGAGCTTGAATTAAAATTGCTTCTAGAAAAAGAGAAATTGCAAAGAGAATTTGAGTTAGAAAAAGAAAAAATTCAACAGGAAGCCAATGTAGAAAGTAAGAGACTAGAATTCGAACGGGAGAAATTTGATTTGGAAAAAGTAAAAATTCAACAGGAAGCAAACGCAGAAAATAAGAGCCTAGAATTCGAAAGGGAGAAATTAGCAGCTGAGGAGAGAATTAAATTAGCTGAAGCTAATGCACTTAGGACTCCCAGTGAAAATGCTAGAAATCCCAGTAATATTGGTGCCGAGTCGAGAGACAAAATGGATATGACACGTCACATGCAACCATTTAAAGGAAATAGTGATGATATTTTGCTCTTTTTAACAACTTTCACCCGAATTTGTGAATGGTTGAATTTTTCAGAAGATACTTGGTCATTGCGGTTGTAGTCTTTACTAAGTGGCACAGCTAGAGAAGTTGTAACTAGGCTACCTAATGTAGACTTTAATGATTTTAACAAGGTTAAGCAGCAACTCTTACAAAGGTTTCAGCTTACATGAGAGTCTCTTCATACCAAATTTCGAAATGCATGTAAATCTCACAAGCAAGCTTATTGTGATTTTGCATACATGATCCAAACATATTACTCAGTGGATTAGAACAGCTAAGTGAGGTACGGATTTCAACAAGTTGGTTCAGCTTATGTTAATTGAACAGTTTTTAGATAAGTACCAAATGAGTTAAAGGGGATTTAGAAAGCCTAGTGCAGGTTGCTACTTTAGCTGATGAATGGATGGCTAGGCATCAGAGTGGTACCCAAAATAACCATAGTAGTGAAGGTAATAGTGACTAACATTCCAAAGAAATTGGGAATAGGCCATACTATAGGAAATTTAACTATTACAAGGGCAATAATGGTAAAAGTGGTATCAGTAACACAAATCCAGGGTCAAACAATGGAACAGTGGGCCATGGGCAGGCAAATAATGCTAATAGTAGTAATGGGAATGTGAATGGGAATAGACAGAAGAATGCTAAAAATGCAAATGCTTCAAGTAATGGGCAAAGTGCAAATGGGGATGGAGGTCAACATGGTTTTAGAAATACAAATGGTAATTCTAAGCAGTTTGAGGCTAAATGATCGTGTTTTGAGTGTGGTGATTTTTCTCATCTCTTCAAAAATTGCCCAAGTAAACATAGTACAGCTTCTGTAAATTTATGCATGACCCGTGGTAAACGTAAATTTTCTGAATTGGACCATAACATAATAGCAGGTTATGATTTGGAAGGTAAACAGTTAAGAGTTTTGAGAGACACTGGTGCAACACTAAATGTTTTTGCTAGCAAATTGGTAGACCCAGCAAATCTAATGGGGGAATTCATTCAGTTGAGTACAGTATTATTCCCCACTCCAGCAGAATTACCAGTAGCAGATTATCGACTTTTGCATGACGGTACAAAAACGCAGAAATACCCAATGCCTTTAGTTGAGGAAATGGTAGAGGAAGCTAGTAAAGCTAAATTTATCTTGATTTATGACCTTGTTAGGGGATTTTGGCAAGTCCCAAATTCACCAAGAGCAAGAGAATTGACAGCTATCATAACCCATAAAGGAGTCTATGAGTATTTAGTGATGAATTTTGGTACAAAAAATGCTCCTTTTTTCGTCCAACGATTAATGGAACAGTTTGCAAAAACGTAAGGGTATTTGCAGGACCATTTCTTGATGATGTCGCCGTGAAATCTCAGGAATGGGGGGGACACCTAAATCACACTCTAAAATTCCTTCAGGAAGTTCAGAAGGCAGGACTAACTATAAATCCAAAAAAATGCCAGTTCGGTATGGATCATGCAGTTTACTTAGGTCATGAAGTGGGTGGTGGTGTTAGGTCCCCTACGGACATCAAAGTTTTGGCTGTTAGTCAGTTACATAGGCCTAAAACTAAGAAGGAAATTAGGTCAATACTAGGGTTAGTAGGCTATTACCAACATTACATACCTAACTTTGCTCAGCTTGGTAGTCCTTTGACCGACAAATCGAAAGCATCCGAACCTACAAAGGTAGATTGGGATGATGCGTGTCAGGCTCTTAAGGCCGCAATCACTAAGAAACCGGTATTAAATGCACCGTATTATTTTAAGAGATTTTTTATTCAAACAGACGCGAGTGACCGAGGTATGGGAGCGATATTGTGCCAGGAAGACAATGACGGCAATGAGCATTGAGTCTTGTTTCGTTCAAGGAAATTTTATCCACAAGAGCTTGCTTACAGTACAATTGAGAAAGAATGTTGCTGTGTGGTGTGGGCGATCCATAAACTCAGACATTAGATTGTAGGCTCAAGATTTTTAATTTAACTGATCACAATCCTCGTTTGGTTAAGGAATCAAGGTACAAAGAATGGTAGGCTACTCCGTTGGTCGCTAGCACTCCAGGATTATGAATTTGATATCTGTCATAAAGCTGGGAAGAAAAATTCCAATACTGATACTCTAAGCCGACATTTTGTGTAAGGGGAAGAGTACAAAAAAAAAAAAAGCAAAGCCACTGTATTGCAACTGATGTGTGTGCATCCTAATTTGACTTGTGCTTTCCTGATTTTCCCATTGGACTTGTGCTTCCAGACTTTTTTATCCCAAAAAACTACTTGAAGTATGGGGGTGTAACGGACATTGGCTCACCCTCGTACTTACCTGTGTGCTGTTGTGTTGTGGTTGACTTTTGTTGGCGCCAAAATCACTTGTGCAACAGCAAGGACTTTCAGGTTTTGCGCCAAAACCATGAGCGGACGTGCAGGAGAACGTGGCCAAGTATTGTTGGCCACGATTGGTGAACACTTCGTAACCATGAACTGGATTGGTTAACGAACTCATGAGCTGATTGGTTGTCCGGTGGAGCTCTGGATCCGAACGGAGCATATAAAAGTCAAGGGCTTCAGAGCCCAGTGTTCTATTTCCGTTGATTCTTGTGTTGAGAAAGAACGTAATAATGTAACCCAAATCTTGTCATGATTATTCCGCATTAAATAAGGTTTAACTACTTCAAGTTTGGCTTCTACATTGAACACATGTTACAACACATACCGGGGAGGCTCAACGTGTGGGTCGACGAGCTCTCAAGGAAGAACGAAATGCCAACGACAGAGTGGCAGCTCGACACAGTTGTGTGCCATTGACTTTTTGCAACCTGGGGACCCCGATGGTCAACCTGTTCGCGACAAGAACCAGCTCACAAGTGCGGAATTTTGTGTCCCCCTTCCCGGACCATCTCGCATGGGCGACAGATGCTTTTTCCATTCCATGGAAAGGAATGAATGCTTACGCGTTCCCATCTTTCTGCCTTCTCCAACTCGTGCTGAACAAGATCAGGGAGGATTCAGGATCGTACATTCTTGTTGCACCGTTGTGGCCAGCCGCGATGTGGTTTCCAGACCTACTAGAACTAGCGAAAGAAGATCCGATTTGTCTACCACTGACCCCCCCCCCGTCTCAGAACCGGGAGAGGACGATCCACCCGTCTCCAGAGGTGCTTCATCTTCACGGGTGGAGACTCTACGGGGACACCTGACAAGTGAAGGTTTCTCCGAGGAAGTCACCAACAGACTCCTACAGTGCATCCGGAGCTCGACAGTGAAGATGTATGAAGGTAAATGGCGACAATGGTTCAAGTGGGCGACCGAACGAGGATATGACCCATGTGACCCCGCTGTGGTTACATGGTCACAATTTCTGGAAGAGCTGTTCCAAAAGGGTCTTTCCCAACATCCATCAAGGGCTATTGTGCTGCGGTGAACTCTGTACTGACCTGCATAGGCAGGACGTCCGTTGGAACGGACCCAAAGATCTCGCAACTTATGTTTTCATTCGAGAAAGCAAGGCCAAGGACAAAGAAGTTGTTCCCTACTTGGAATCTCCCACTCGTGTTGTCCAGTTTAACACGACCACCATATGAACCACTTCATAGTGCAAATACAATGCTACTTACTCAGAAGACTGTGTTTTTAGTGACGCTGGCATCAGCAGCACGCCAGAGTGAGATGGCAGCCTTTGCTAGGGACGATGGTTTCCTTCGGTTCACCAGAGACTGGTCCTTGGTCTCCCTGGTCTTCACGGCTTGTTTCTAGGTGAAAAACTCCAGACCTGACATTGCACATAAGCCTGTTATGATTCTCGCGTTGGGTGAAAAGAAGGCTGGAGAACGGAGCAGTGAACCACAATGTCCAATAAGAGCACTCCGATACTACGTCGACAGGACTTCAACATCAATACAGAGAGTGCGACAAGGAACAGAGAACACACCACTGTTTCTGGACATTGACTCAGCTTTGGGTGAAGTATTAAACAAACGGGTAACCCCCTTCAAACTTGGAAGCTGAATATGCCAGGTGATCAAGAGGGCATACGAGCTAAGCCCGGACCACCTCGACGTCCCAAGAGAGATTCGGCAGACAACAGTGTGAAAAGCCAACTGGTGACAGACGAACACAGGTGGTAAGCGATGCTGGCAGTGCGCGCTAGAGTGATGCAGACACGAGAGGAAAGAGCACACCAGTGGAAAGCTATATCGCATAATTTCGGCAAGGTCAGAAAAAACCATAACGCCGAAAACAAGGAACTGGGAGAAGGAGGAAACACAACCAACAGACAACGGCACAGATGTGAGTTGATTGGTTAAGGTTGTTAGACATAGTAGGAAATTTTACTTTGTACGTAACCTTTTTGTTAGTTGCCCGCCTCCTATCCGACAAAGTCAGCATGTAGACTGGAGGTAAGTATTTTGCAGATAGTAAGAAATGAAAATTTTAACTTGTTAAAATTAGTTTTTACTATCGTAAAAATACTTACCTCCAGTAGAACCCGCCCTGCCTCCCCGCTAACAAACAAGAAAGGTTCAAAAAGCTAATGGGGTTTTCCCCAAGAGGCAGGCAGCTGCAGCGCTAGCGCTAGCAGCGCGCCTGGCGGGAAAAGAGGGCAACTGACGTTGAAATTCATAAATTCAAGATTTATTGTTGGTTGAGCATGGGAAAAGCAAAATTAAACGAATTTAGCATGTAGACTGGAGGTAAGTATTTTTACGATAGTAAAAATTAATTTAAAAAAGTTAAATGTTAACTAAGTTAAAATTTTCATATTTTTAGTTCTTAATACCTTGCAAATAAATTGAAACCTCACAGTGGTGGCGGCCAAGATTAGATTTAGTAAACTGTAAATCCAAAGCTCTGGCTCGACTCTCTATTGCCTTTCTACAGTGTAGAAATGCTTTGCAAGTAACTACAAGTCACTCCAAAGATACAGTTATTAAGAACTCGGCTATTGTTGCAACCAGATGTAGGTGAACGTTACAAGCACCTCTCGTCGTAGCGTCCGCTGCTACCAGGGGGGTTAAGCAGGCACTGACGAAACATCTTTATGACTACAGACAGAGTTGGAGGTTAGTCCGTTTTACACCATTTCGTAAAAATAGATTTACATTCTTTAGCCGAAGAGACAAACAAATCTCACACGGATCATCAAGAAAATGCCAACTCATATACTTACCACACCACACATGTCTATCACCTACAGTTTTCTGGTGCGAGCACACGTTTTTATTGAAGTAGGAGAGCTCAGTTTTAAAGGTTTGAGTAGTCATTTTAGTAGATAGAGCACAGCATACAACCATCGAAATTGAATGCTCCAACGATTGTGGGATTGGAGTCACTCCAAGCTGGAGAAATTTAACGTCTTCGAGCATTGAGCATAAAAATAAAATAATATTTAGCCAGTAATTAAACGGAACTTAGCAGTTACAGTCATAGTAACTGCCCTTACAAACTTGACTTCGCTACAGAACTCAAAACTATATTTCTATTTTTGGGTTGAAATATAAAATTATATTTATGCAACTCTACCTAATGTAAACTAACCTAATAAGGTAGTACCCGTACCTACTATGTACTGAGCTAGCTACAACTTTACAATAAAACTTACTTTCAACAGGAACTGATGAGGCACTGGAAGCACCAACAGCTACTTTGAGCAGTTTCTTGACTCCTCCGCCATACAAGGTAGCCCAAGACATTTCTGTGAAGGACTGCCCCACTAGGCGGTATAATGTGTGCGACTCGCACGAGCCTAGGGCATGAACCAGCAAACTCATGTACACCGACACAAAAGCTTCGCATAATAGTGTTGTCAGTTTTGGGGAATCGTCATCCTTTTCTCTGGCCAATAAGGCACGTAAAGACGTGACACCTAAAAAATAATGACACAATAAACAATTTAACAATGAAAGATCTGTGCCTAATCTTGGCCCTTTTGACAGCACGTTCGACTGCATGTTGGTTAACAAATGTGCAAATTTACTGTACGTTAGCCAATCAATTAACAGATCGCATTTGCTCCAGTAGTGTTCAAAGGTTTTTAAACGATCACCATTTATAATGAATTCTTAACAATTGTTCACCGATCCTTTAGGCCACGCAAATATTTGGTTTACAGGTACACGCCTGTATCCTAAATTAGTGCGAGTCAAAGTATTTTATGTGGATCTTGGTCCAATGCCAAAGATTGTTTTTTTGCCAAATTTTGAGCGATTAGGAGAGATTCCAATTGACCACACATCAGCTTAAGAAATCACTGATAGCCAAAAGCAACAACAACAACAAAAAAAAAAGAATAATTACCACCAAGCATCAAAATGAAATGAACTTTGTGGAAAGTCACTGGTACTCAACATTGCAAACATGCCGTATGGCAACTTACTTTGAATATTTTCAGTCATGATAGCACAAAATCCACGCAAATGTTGGACTGCTTTTGGAATTTTTAGTGGATTTTGTACTATCACGACTGCCAGCTCTGAATAAAGCTTAACTTAGCTAGGGCAGGTGGTTAAAAACTCATCTACGTTATTAAAAACGAGTTTCAGTGTTGTAAAACGGCCACCCGACCCAGACAGCCACCCGACCACGATGGCCACCCGTCTAATAATAACAGTATTCGATTATTGTAAACAGAATGATTGTCGGCAATACACTAAACACTGATTGTTGCCAATAAACTGAAAATGATGGATGAAAAAATGCTTCAGTTCTGATATATGCATCTAAAACTGCTGGCTAAAGAGTCATTGTAAGACGATTAAAATTAAAGGATTAGTGAAAGTCCGTTAAATATTGAAAGCACTTTACTTTCTGCCCAGCATCAAGTAAAAAAAATAGCATACACGAACCCATGGTACAAAGGCGTATGTATTTATTTATTTACGGTGGAAATATTCACATGAAAGTGCATGGAGTCTGGGTCAGGGGAAGTGCTGATTGCATGAGCGAAGGGAACGAAAGTCAGCGTTTGTTAGCACATGTGCGTAAACTGAAAACTTATCTTTTAATGGAGAAAACAATACTTCACATAAATGCAACTTAATATTAAACCGCTGGCTAAAGGTTCTGTCATTGTAGATGATTAAAATTAAAGGATTAGTGAAACTCGGTTAAATATGGAACAAAAATGACACAGAATAAATTTTATTTCAGCTTCCATCCGTTGACAAAGAGATTGCCGGCGAAAAATAAATTTAGTAAGAGCACGACGTGCAAACGTCCTTCCTGGATGGTACCCGAAACAAAAAGTGACTAGGCTAGTGCTATATCTGTATGAAATAAGGCACGAAGCCAGCACTCCAAGGGAAAGAGAAGCTAAACTCAACGTTTAAATGAATTGATAAATGAAACAGGCGTTTAATTTTAATTCCGGGCAATTAAAAGAGTATATTGAAAAGATTTAGCACATAATGAAGATTAGTATTTTACAGATAGTAAGAAACATAGACGGCATACACGCCTCAACAAACATATGACAGTGCAAACCGTTCCAATGTTGTTAACAGTGAATTAAACACCACCCGTGCACCACCCTTAACTGCTTAAAGTTCTTTCGTTGTGGATAATTAAAATAAAGGGATTAGCGAAAATCAGTTAAATATTGAAAAAAAAAAATGACAAAGCCCACAAGCTAAAGGTTTCGACTTTGCTGTACAAAGGCGTATTTATTTATTTACGGTGGAAATATTTACATGAAAGTCCATGGAGTCCGGGTCAGGGGAGGTGCTCACTGAGTCACCGTAGCGAACGAAAATCTGGATTGTTAGCCAGTGTGTGCAACATAGACGGCATAAACGCCTTCCGCAACAAACACATCAGCGAGCAAGCCGTTCCAATGTTGCAAATGGTGCATCAAACACCACTGGCGCACAGTACGGGCTTCAGCTAGTTTTAAGTTAAAACTTAACCAGTGACTAACTCCCCTGAGTATATATTAGAGTTGTCCCAATTAATCGTTTAAATGGTAATCGCTTATAGACCTACTTTTTTTATAAACCGATTCCATCCTTATTTTATTTAAAAGACTAAAATACCAGGGGTTGCACCTGGTTAATTATTGTTTTTATTGCCCAATACGAAAATATACATTACCTGTTTTTTACTAGCACTTTCCCCCCTTTGGAGCTCTTATTTATTCCCGTAGAACGAAAGTTGTCTTCCCTGCCACGCTCGTAACTACTGCACATGTACGGAACTGGGTCCGCCTATATATATGGCACGCAGCAGAACGCACTCATCTTTCTTCCTGCCCACATGAACCAAGGTTCATCAGAGGGAAGGCAGGGCGGGAGAAGGTAATGTATATTTTTGTATTAGGCAATAACTAAAATTAACCAGGTGCAGGCCCTGGTATTTTAGTCTTTTTATAGCTGAAAAAATATCGATTACCTCTTTTTTTACTAACAGACTTTGTCACATTGTAGGAGGGCTAGGTTCAGGAGACCTGTGTCACGAGCCAGCGGCCCTTAGGAACGTATCCTGGTGAAGACAACCAAAAATTACCCTAGCCTAATCCCCGGGAACCACGGTCTCTTGGGGAGAAAAGAGGTTAGGAAGGGCAATTAACGGGCCAGCACCGCAGGGCTCAAGGTAGAGATTCAAACTTAATGAAAACCTTTCTACCTTTGAATGGGATGAAGCGAAGAATCTTCTGGAGGCAGGAACGGTGATCCGAGCAAGAAAGCTTGTAGTGATGAGGAGTGGAACAGGCGAGTTAGGTGTAAGCAAAAGAATGAAGCTACTGGTGCGTTTGTAGGGACTTGATGGAGTAACAGAAACGGTATAGGAGAGAGGCACGTGATCGGAGCACAAGGAACGTGAATCGGAGCACGAGGAACGTGTGAAGTGGCACACAATGCGGAAGGTCGATAGACATCAGAAGGAAATTTTGACGTGATTGGTTGCATAGGATCGTCAGGTCGTTGTTAGTAGTGTTGTTTTCTGAGGTGAAGGCATCAGGAAAGTTCGGAAGTGAGGTATAAAGGGTGATGGCAAGGAAGCGTAGTCCGGGAGTCCAGAAGGAATGCAGGAATAGGGTTCCTCACCGCCAGAATCGGAGGAGAAAGGCGGACAACGTACGCAGGAAAACCTAATGCTACGCCTTTGGCTCGACGACGGCGGAGCAAGGTAATTCCCGTGTTGATGTCGTAGTGTTGGAAAATCCCATGAAAAACTGGGACAAAGCCAGGGGCGTTGTCAAACTGCCAGACTGAGTAGGTGGAGAGAAGTCGGCAGTCTGGTGACCCTGCTGTAGTGGTCCAAGCTGATACCAAGGGACAGTTGTCGTTGGTGGAGGTACCGGTGGAAGCAGGAACGGTAGTAGGTGAATGCACTTGGGGGTCCAGGAACGTGCCGCCGTGAAGGATCAAAGAAAGGAGAAGGCAACGGGAGGGGGCATTCCAATGTAAGGTAACAACGGAAGGTGATTCTCGGTGGGGTGTTGATGACGGAACGGTTGGTGACCGAAGTCTTAGTCCAGAAGGTGCTCCATGCAACCTGTGTGTGTGGGACCGCGCACAATATTGTGTCCGCCAAGGAGATGAAGGCTGAGGGGGTGATAGGAACTTGAATTTGGCCCGGAGAAGGGCATGGTTAACTCGGAGGGAACGGTGTCATAGGAGCAGCTGGCAAAGGGCTTGTGAGAGACGGGAATTTGATTCCTGTAGCTGTTGCGATTCTGCTTGGAGTTGAGCGACGCTTGAGTGAAGGTTCCGATTTTCTGCCCGCAGGTCTGTCAGTTCGGTTGAGAATCCTGCAGCAAATCCTTCAACATTAAAGGGCAAAAGGGTATCGAGCAACTTTAACTCGTGCGCCAGAGGGTTTTAGAGGACTGGAACGTGGCGCCGTTGTTGATAGCACAGAGAATCTACACGTCTTCGCCTTAGTTATCTTGGTAGGTATATTTGGACGTGGAGGACGGTCCTGTAGGGTGGGAATGGCTGGCTCCGAGGAAGGAATGGTAACGAGGCCCTGTACTTAAGTAGTGGTGGAAGAAGATGACCTGGAGGCAGCCGATTCACTGCGCTTGGCGGCTCGTTGTCTCACATATCGGGCAACCCGTTTAGGGACTCGAGTTGTTTCTTGTGTGTAATGGTCCATTTGGTGGGTGAAATAGTAATGCAGATGGAGCACAGACGATCGATTCCATCACACTGGCGGTGATTTTGGCATGATGGATGTGGGTCAAATTGCTTCTAAGGACCGGAGAATCCTACACATCCACAAGGTTTGGGGGCGGCCACATTAGCGACCCAGCTGGCGGGAACAGGATCTTCTGATGAGGAAGAAGACGACAAGGAGTTCAAACTGGAAGCAGCGCGCCAACAGAATGAAAAGGGCGCGAAACCGCGTATCCGGTAGGTGGGCGCGAATGCAGAGACCCTAGCGGCGGTCTTAAATAGGGATGGCAGTGGCGTTGTTCTGGAACGTGGAAGGGGAACGTAAGGTCACGGAGTCGAATTGAAGACTTCGTGTTGTGGGAACACAGGTCGGGATGGAGGGATCCATTCGCTGACGCTGTCTCATTAGGCCTGGTGGACCTGCTATTTGGTGGTTTAACTTCGGGAAAACACACACAACCACCACGCAGAAACACAACCAAGTTCCCATGAATTTTCGGTGAAGTGCTGCTATACCCGTTCACCTTCTTCAGAAGTATCTTGACTACACAAAAAAGTCCGAAAACTGCATGATGATAGTTCGTGAATTCCAGATTTCAAAAGAAGCTTTTGAAATCTGGAATTCACGAACTTTCATCATGTAGTTTTCAGATGTTTTTTGTGTAGTTAAGCAACTTCTGAAGGTGAACGGATGTAGCACTTCACCGAAAATTCAAGGGAACTATGTTGTGTTTCTGCTTGGTGGTTGTGTGTGTTTTCCCGAAGTTATGTCATTTTCAAACCACTGTAAACGCCGGTTGCCGATATTTTGTGCTATTTGGTGGTTGTTTTGGGTTTGTTGGTTTTTTTTTTTTTTGTAACACAGAATCAGCTGGAATGTAAATAGTCTGACGAAGGGAGGAGCAAGGGTGCCGTGCCAGGGAAATGGCGCGGAACGTGGTGAGGCGGGGCTCGAAGGAACAGAAGCGTTTAGTTGATCATATCTGCTGAAAAATGGCCATTCCGAGGTCCATTGTGACCTAATGGCGCAACCAGGGAACGCAGGAAAAGGGTGCCAGAATGTGAGACAAGAGGAACGGATTGCCAGGTAATTGTGTTGAGAGGAAAGGAAAGCTTGGTGTGTAAAAGAATATTCCAGAAGTGGTAATGTTGTCTCTGAAATGTGTTAATGTTGTTCTTGGTATAGTTGGCCACAAGAGATCGGAGTGGAAAGCTTAGTGGTTATAAGAGGGAACGGCGGAATGATCAGTCCGGCCCTGCAACTGGTGATAGGAACGTGGGAGGTCCGCCCCCCCCCCCCACTTCTTTTCGCTGATAGAAGCCTGTAGCTGAAAGTAGGCAAGGAGGGCGTGGCGGAGGGAAAGAAATCCACTTCGAGGGATGTGCGTTCCGTCGGAAGGAGAACACAAGTTGCAGGCTTGATGTAAACGAGCGCCACCGAAAAACGCCTGTTTTTCAAAAATTTGAAATTTTTTTTTCTTGAGGCACCAAATGCCTCGCTGAGGCACATTTCGCCGTTTCTTCAATAGTGAACCAAATCGGCCCAAATTTTCAACATTCATAGTCCGTCCAAATACAAGACTCTTGGGGAAGCCCATATCCAGACTTTCCACCCGGAAGAACCTTTAAACGACGTTCGAAGATCATCTCAAAACCACTACAGCCTATCTTCAACATGGCCGCCATTGCTGAACTCTGTACTTTTGTATTTTCATTTTATCCCTTTTCTTTTAGGGCAAAAAGCCCGAACATACTAGCTTAGTGTATTGTAAGAGGATTTATACAGACAACCAATTTGTAGTGTGATATTTTTTATTGTGTTTGTCGGCCGCAATCCATATGAAAAATTTCCACAACGATCGATTTACTTTAAAAATGTTAAACGTTAAATGTTCCCAGTAACTTAATGCGTTATAGCATTCAACTAAGCTAGTTTATTTAACCGCATTTATCCTTTTATAATAATCTTTTACCCCCAGAAACGCTACCATATGTCCAAACGTATAAACGTATTACGACCTGGCATTCTACCGGACACGAATTTTCAGTGTATATATGTTTGTTTTAGTTCTCCTTTAACCTGACTGAGGCCTACCAAAATCTACGAATAGCTTGATCTACTATTAAACACTAAAAGAATTCTTAAAAAGATCTGTTTAACCCATTTCCGAAAGCCAAACTGTGCAAAAACTTCGAATCCTCCATTTTTGCCCCCCTCCGGCGCTTCATCCCCCATGCTGGGACAGTGTCCATGCTGTGAATAACGTAAAAAGTCGTCATTAACACCGATTAACCTCAAGCTGAAACTCCACGTACACCAGGAAAACCGGGGGCGTTACAAGCACCTAAGCCGTCGTAGCGTCCGCCGTTACATTGAGAAACTTGGTGCTTGGTGGAAAGGTGAGGTTCAGAACAGGGGGTCCAAGCGACAAGTTAATAACTTAGTACAGGTTCAGTTTGGGACAGCCGGTGGTGTAGCTAAGTCACAGTCCTTCTGATCGGAATGCGATGACAGTGTATCAGTTTTTTTTTTTTTTTTTTTTTTTTTAATGAGATGGTGTCTCGATTAGCCAGCAGGAATGTTGTGCAGGAATGTTGTTGCGGCTGACGGGATGGCATTTTGGCCAGAGGAGGAACGTGAGTGGCAGACGTAACCCTAGGTAAGGGAGTGATACCAGGTATCTGGAAGGACGGCGTTCTGGACAAAAGGACCGGAGAATGGGGCGTCAAAGAAAGGTACTTAGGGGGAATGTAGGCCTGCAGCCTTAGGAGACGTAGATGCGTCTTGGGATCCTTCCAGGCAAAGGAGACATAATGGCTCGGTGGATGGGGAAGAAGGCGGTAGGGAAGGAAGATACCAAGGCCAGAAAGGGAACTGAGGGCGGAGGCCGAGGATGCCGAGACACTACAATCCTTGAAGAAGGCAACCAGCCGGAACGCTGTGGTGGAGCGGCTTGAGATAGGCAAACAGTTCCTACCGGAACGGGAGGTGGAGGCAGCAGAATGCAGGTTGAGGACGAGTCGCAAGGCCCCGCTCCAGTTAGGGCTACGGAAGGTCTGCAACCCAAGGAGGAACCTGCCAGGGCAATGACAACCAGAGAATCCATCAAGGAACGTCTTGAAGTGGAAAGTAGGGGAGCTCCAGAGCAACCACCATGGTGAATGCCCTAGGAGGAACTATGATTGCGTTCCGCTGCATTCCGTATATACAGGCGAACCCAGTTCCGGACATGCGCAGTAGTTACGAGCCCGGCAGGGAAGACATCTTTCGTTGTAGGGGAATAAGAGCTCCAAAGGGGGGAAAACTGCTAGTAAAAAACAGGTAATGTATATTTTCGATTTTCGTCAGCTATAAAAACTTTTTTCAAGTGTATAAATTACCGCAATAGATTACAGATGTAGCCTACCTTTTCACAATATCTCTTACATATCAATAAAAAAAAAATTTCAGTGAGGGGAGGCTGGCTTTAATCAGTTTTTTTAACCTAAAGATGAATAGAAATGAAAATTAGCTATAAATATTAGTATTAAACAAAGAAAAAGAATGTAGCCAAGATTGATAACAGCTGAGATTGACAAGTGAGCAGCAATTTTGACAAAAAAATTCACTTGCCATGATACCGATTGGCAGCGATTATGATGGAGTCAAATTAGCAAAGTGGTCTAGTGCATTGACGGCGCAAGTCAGAGACCCGAGATCAAACCCTGAATCGATGATGTCACATGAATTATTTTGTCATAATTGTTGCTCACTTGTCGTTCTCAGCTGTTCAAAATGTTGGCTGCACTGTGTTTCAACGTTTAATACTGAAGGTAAATGTATGGCCAATAAACTGGATTTTACAACTGCAGTAATGTAGAGTTATGGGTACTGGGAATGCAGACTTTTTTAATTTAGACTAATCCCAATTACTCACCAGGCCACTTGTTGGGGGCGGTTGTAGGTTGCAAAGGTTCTTCGTTGCTGCTAAAACGTCTTCGACGATTAAACCCAGCCATTAAATGGCTGTCTTGGTATACTACACTGGTGCTAAATACAGAACTTTGGTAATTAGTTTGATTAAAGAGAAACTCAATTCTATTTTTTAAGCCCTACTTAAAAAATGTACTTACTTCGCCAATGCTTCCATGCCAGCAGATAGGTAGCCGTTATGCTTTACACTGAAGCTGTCACTGTCACACAATGACTGATATATACACGCTGATAAAGCTATGCTCAAGTCTCTCAGTACTAAAACCTCTCCATAATTTGTGTAGCCAGGAATGCCAGGGCTTGGAAGGCTAATTATAGTCTGAAGTATATCATGCGTCATAGACTACAGAAAACAGAAAAGGCAAACATCATAAACTACGAACAGAAGTTTTACTGTTAACAAACAAGATTACATGTGGCCACGGAAAAAAATATGGAATTGTACAGCTAAAATTAGTTTTTGCTTATCCTAAAACGGTTATATTTATTTTTTGCTTAATTTGTCCTCTCATCAAGGTCGAGGTAACATGATGTTAACAACTTTACCTCTCCGACAAACCTTTATACTCCTTCCATCTAGGGTGTAGCAACCCAGCAACGTGGATCCTACCAAGACTTGAGACCTTGGTAGGTGAGGCTTTGAGCTTCTTCTGGAACTCAAAGTAGTGGCTTCTGATTGATGTATACTTAGATCAAGTTGCCCCAACCTGTGATTGGAACAGCAGCCACCCTAAGTTTGTGGGCACTCACGTTCTCAGGGATGTTCCTTCATCATGCGGAAGCTTTGAGCCACTTTACTCAATGGCAAAGCTTCCTTCACTGACGCTCTTTGTGTAGAAGGGTCGATTGTAAGGAACAGAGGGGTATCCCTACTGGCGGTTTCCTTACTTTGGAGTTGCAGGGTCTTTTGGACTTCTCGTACCGTTGTTTCACACTACGGTTGCTTTCACATAAAACCAACGTGCTGCCATGGTGGACCTTTACCAACGGGTGAGCCGAGGGTTTAGACGGAAAATGGTTTTGTAAGCTCGTGTCATGCTCTAAATTTTAGAATGGTTATTTCCTTCCAGTCCTTGATGAATTGCGAGCAGTTCTGATCTCTTGAAACTGCTAAACGTTCCCTGTGTCTGGCTGCAGCCAACATAGCGAACAGAGAGAAAGAGTTTACATCCAGAGTAGCGGAGAAGAATTTCAAAAGGTGCAATGTCTTCCCTTGTGCTGGGACCCAACCAGGGAGCACTCAAGAGTGAAGCGTCCTGATGATCGGTGGAGCTCGTGCCAAATTTCCTGCATTAATGAGAAAGGGGGTGGAGGACAGGTATGCCAACGAACCCTGAAATAAAATGCACATTGGGTCTCTTGCCCAGGGTCCAGGAACAGACATGCAACAGTGGAAGCAGAGTGTTCTGGGACGCTGTGAACAAACCTATGTACGTTTCTCCCCATCTGTAATACTTTCAGCATCCTGGGACGTGCCACAGGATGGAGATCAAGATGAAACATAGGAAGGTTTTAAAAAGGTATTACATTTCATTGTAGCTAACGGGAATGAGTCTCTC